>JAMWFC010000087.1:528513-641790 GCA_027475525.1 Macrolepiota albuminosa | reverse complement strand
CCATTTATATGTCGACCAAAAACAAGTCACTTTGTGGGTACAAATCAACTCCGATATTGTGTCCATGACTCATGTTGGAATTTTCTCGGTTCATTAGCATGGAGGCCTGCAAAATCAGTTTTGGAAAGTAAAATTGAGTTATTCTGACTAAAAGTATTGACTACGACTGTCCTTGAAGCTTTAGTATTTGAGCTTTTTTGGAACGGGTGCGTAATGTGGATGCATACTTCTGTTGGAAGCACGTGTGGGAAGGTGTTACCACAGGAGAATAGAGTCTTCACGCAATCGAGAAAACTAGGTTAAGTCCTGATAATTGGGAAGAAGCTACTGTACTCTAACACTGTTTATATAGTCCCAGTAACTAGAGTACCCGGTAGAGGCATAGCTATAACGAAAGTAAGGGTTGAATAACTGAGGTGGTCACGGCCGTTACAGCACATGACCGGTGGTGACTAGCAGAATGAAGATCAGTGGACCATGGTGAAGCTCCGGGCAGAGGAAAAGAGATAGAGAAAGAAAAGAAAAAGAATGCCTCGACGAACGTCTTGGTATAGTAATGACTTGTTTCGATGAGTGACCACAATAGGGTTCAACGTCTTCCGACTGCGTCATGCTGCTTGATGTTAGACAGGAGGTGATTTGATGCGTGGGTAGCCCGAGGCTTGAGAGAACGAGCGAGCATATATGCATTGAAAGGGCATGAACGGTTTTTGAGTAGCAGGGTGACACTGATGACTAGATTTGAGTTGAACCTATTATCATTCACTTGAGCACAATAGGTGAGTCGAGACAGTTGGACAAATGTCCGTGTGCATGTACATGCTGTAACCGAGCACGCCAATGGCACCAAAACTTTGCAGAAACGCAGGATAAAGAAAAAAAACAAGGACTCGAGATTCTGATAGCAGCATCGGCTTCAGCTCATTGTGGTTTCATTGTGGTCATCAAGCTGTGCGCAATTCAATCGGCCCAAACAGCTGCATCAGGAACAACTGCATTGCTATGCAACCAACAATCAGCAACTGCGCAGTTCCACAAATAGCCAGGGTATGCTGTGAACAATGTTATAAATTCCGAGTCATAATTGATGATACACCCCTTCCATCAGCTCCCGCTCTGTGACTCACCTTGTAAGGACACGATCCAAATCCATGAGATTTCTAAGGTTTGTCATTCCGATGAGCTGCGCAGTAATGTTTTCCAGGAGTCCTTGTACTTACGGACAACAGGAAGCTCGGCGCCCCAGAAGCCACTCAGCTCAATGATCCTATATTGTCCATCAATCCAGAGCCTGATGATGCGCATGAAAAACAATATGCGGTCTCTGAAGCACAGTGGAACAACACCTTCCAGGAGAGCTTGCGTGATTTTGAGCTCCAGTTTACAGAAGAGGAGACGGCTCGATCAATGGGAGAACGTGTACGACGGGACGAATTTGATTGTACAATGGCGAATTTTCGTGATACCTGCCTGAAAAATGACCTACGGCGACGAGAGCTGTGCAAGGAAACTGACGCACTTGAAGAGGAGAGATCTCAGAAGGCTGATGCTGCGCGAGAGGCCATATTTGTCCAGGGACAACAAGATCGTGCACGTGCTTTTGAAAGTGACCAGGAGATGAGCGCGAAGCGAGCGGAGTGGTATAGTGGAGTACGGAAGGAACTATTAAGCGACGGTCGTCAGAGATTGACAAAGAAATGCGATACTCTCAACGTTGCTTTGGCAAAACAATTTGACAGACTCATGGAAAGGCGGAAAGAGATTATGGAAGATGCCGAGGAACAGTCAAGCCTAGTGAGCTTCGGAAACAATCATTATACAAATTCTAACAGTATCAATGTTTAGCTTATACCAGTAACTCCTGATGAAGGCTCGGAGCCTGTGAATTCTCAATCAGTTGCTCCATCACCACCTTCACCAAAGAGTCCATCTTCCCCTTCCTCACCTTTTGCTGAATACCCTGATTCCCCTCCGCAGTCAACGTCCACCGAATCTAATGACCAACAGGTTACACAGATTTCTCAATCTCCATCTCAATTGATGAGGAGTCTGTTTCAGTCCTCTTCCTCACCTAATCCTGAGAGCCTCAGTTCTTTGACGCAGCCAACATCCCCTGAATCTAATGATCGACAGGAGCAATCGCCCCATCTGGTTGAACAAGGCGATTTAGAAGGGAGCACTCGCTCAGCCGAAGTCGAAGAGGACAATTTTAATGCAAACTTTATGCGCTCTCAAGAGAAGCGGCAAGAAACATTCTTGCAGGATGAAAGCGGAAGAGATCGCCAATTTCGCGCTTCAGAGGCTGCACGAGACGCTGGGGAATCGGGACGCAGCACTATCTTCGATCAACAAATTAAGCACTGGTCAAGGAAATCACAGACACGTCATCACCGTGGCCGAAGACAAGGATATTTTAGGAGAGGCGGACGGCGTTCCATTGCTTTTCAGAATGCTGAAAGGCAATATTCGACAGCGTTCTACATGTCAATGTCGCACATTAGAAAGCAAGCGAAGGCGGAGGCGGATTTAGAGGATATCTGCTTCCAACGTCAGAAGGACATGATTTTGGAGTTATACAAAAGCCAAGCCATCCAACTTAATCGATGTCTCACGGAAGATCAAATCGTTTGGTTCGAGTTGATGCGGGGCAGGTATTGCTGCAGACCTTTTGGACCTACCTGTCAAGGGCCACCTGTAGTTTATTACGACGAAGAATCCGAAGGAACGTGCGTATTACCGCAGACGTTTTTATGTGAAACCCTCTGAGACTCCAACTCGTCATTAGGGACGGCGACTTTGAATCACCATCACCCAAAAGCAAAAGATTTAGGTAATATCTCAGACCTCTACATGGTGAAACCCACTGAGACTTGACCTTGTCAGAAGGCCTACTGGTATAGTGTAAGTCGTTTAATCCATTCACAGCGGCCTTTTCAAAGTGCTTGAAAAGACAGGATTCGTTTAAACGTCTACGTCAGATCATCCAGCGCCCGTCAGAATTTCTCAACGGACCTGATACGGGTATTGTGAGTCTTAAGTCATTCACTGCAATTCTTCAAAAACACTGAACAAATGCATAGGTGCCATCTGCAATGTTTAGAGGTGCACTCATTGAAGATGCACTTCCAATACCCAAAGTTACAAATGTGCAAGAACCTTTTGCGGTCTCAAATTTCCAGAAGTTGTTTGAGCAGTCGCAGGGGCTGAGAGCTGAAGCTTTCCAAAAAGGTGCGAAAGAACGGAATCACACATTCACAACAAACGAGGCAAGACGCGAGACCGAGTTTGTCAAGATCCAACGGAACCGGAAGGAAATATTCGATCAGGCCGAAGAATTGCGCGAATCAGAATTCGAGAAGGCTCAGCAACAACGTGAATTGAAATTTCAGGCTCGTGAACAAGAACGAGAAGACAGATTCCACGAAAGGGAGATGGAAAGGAATGACCAAGCGAGAAGGGCGCGAGAGTCTCGGGAGCAGGAGTTTCAATCGACGATGACGGCGCTGCAACAGAAATGCGTTGATGATGAAAAACGCCGATTGGAAGAGCTGGAACGTTTGGGCGAGGAGTTATTAATGAGGAGAGAGCCGGGATTAGAAAGCTTGAATATCGATTGATCGGAGTAGAGAATACCGGGTTGGAAACAGGATAGGTTGGACGTAGCAGATAGTGTTAGAACCCTAGCTGTATACTATCTTCAGTCTTGTTATAAAGGACTGTATTTCAGTTGTCCATGCCTAGCAGTATACGATCTGGGATATGTCAATAAATAGATTGTAGCTCGATGTGTGTATGTCTCTCACCCTCAGTCTTATAAACGACTGAGGGTGTCGTTTCGTACTAAGGCAAACTGACTGGTTACGATCAGATTTCGAGTAGCTGAGAAGGCATTAGTGGGACAAATGTCCATGTGCATGTACATGCTGTAACCCAGCACGCCAATGGCACCAAAACTTTGCAGAAACTCAAGATAAAGAAAAAATAAGGACTCAAGATTCTGATAGCAGCATCGGCCTCAGCTTATTGTGATTTCATTGTGATCATTAAGCTGTGTGCTATTCAATCGGCCCGAACAGCCGCATCAGGAACGACCCGCACTGCTATGCAACCAACAATCAGCAACTGAGCAGTTCCGCAAATAGCCAGGGTATGCTGTGAACAATGTTATAAATTCCAAGTCATGATTGATGATACACCCCTTCCATCAGCTCCCGCTCTGTGACTCACCTTGTAAGGACACGATCCAAATCCATGAGATTTCTAAGGTTTGTCATTCCGATGAGCTGCACAGTAATGTATTCCAGGAGTCCTTGTACTTACGGGCAACAGGAAGCTCGGCACCTCAGAAGCCACTCAACTCAATGATCCTATACTGTCCATCAATCCAAAGCCTGATGATGCGCATAAAAAACAATATGCGGTCTCTGAAGCACAGTGGAACAACACCTTCCAAGAGAGCTTGCGTGATTTTGAGCTCCAGTTTACAGAAGAGGAGACGGCTCGATCGATGGGAGAGCGTGTACGACGGGACGAATTTGGTCGTACAATGGCGAATTTTTCTAATACCTTCGTGAAAAATCACCTACGGCGACGAAAGCTGTGCAAGGAAACTGACGGACTTGAAGAAGAGAGATCTCAAAAGGCTGATGCAGCGCGAGAGGTCATATTTGTCCAAGGACAGCAAGATCGTGCACGCGCTTTTGAAAGTGACCAGGAGTGGCGCATGAAGCGAGCGGAGTGGTATAGTGGAGTACGGAAGGAACTATTAAGCGACGGTCGTCAGAGATTGACAAAGAAATACGATACTCTCAACGTTGCTTTGGTAAAACAATTTGGCAGACTCATGGAAAGGCGGAAAGAGATTATGGAAGTTGCCGAGGAACAGTCAAGCCTCCAGGACTAAAACAATTTGGCAGACTCATGGAAAGGCGGAAAGAGATTATGGAAGTTGCCGAGGAACAGTCAAGCCTCCAGGACACGGTGAGTTTCGGAGACAATCATTATACAAATTCTAACAGTATCAATGTTTAGCTTATACCAGTAACTCCTGATGGAGACTCGGAGCCTGTGAATTCCCAATCAGTTACTCCATCATCACCTTTAACAAAGAGTCCATCTTCCTCTTCCTCAACTTTTGCTGAATACCTCTATTTCCATCCGCAGCAAAGGTTCACCAAATCTGATGAACACCTTCCGCAGCAAACGTCCACCGAATCTAATGACCAAGAATACCTCGTTTTCCCTCCGCAGCCAACGTCCACCAAATATAATGACCAACAGGTTACACAGATTTCTCAATCCCCATCTCAATCGATGAGGAGTCTGTCTCAGTCCTCTTCCTCACCTAATCCTGAGAGCCTCAGTTCTTTGACGCAGCCAACATCTCCTGAATCTAATGATCAACAGGAGCAATCGCCCCATCTGGTCGAACAAGGCGATCCAGAAGGGAGCACTCACTCAGCCGAAGTCGAAGAGGACAAGTTTACTGCATACTTTATGCGCTCTCAAGAGAAGCGGCAAAAAACATTCTTGCAGGATGAAAGCAGAAGAGATGACCAATTTCGCGCATCAGAGGCTGCACGGGACGCTGGGGAATCGGAGCGCAGCACTATCTTCGATCGACAAATTAAGTACTGGTCATGGAAATCACAGACACTTCATCACCGTGGCCAAAGACAAGGACATTTTAGGAGAGGCGAACGGCGTTCCATTGCTTTTCAGAATGCTGAAAAGCAACATTGGACAGTGTTTGACATGTCAATGTCGTACATTGAAGAACAAGCGAAGGCAGAGGCGGAGTCAGAGGATATCTGCTTCCAACGTCAGAAGGACATGATTTTGGAGTTATACAAAAGTCAAGCCATCCAACTTAATCAACGTAACACAGAAGATCAAATCGTTTGGTTCGAGTTGATGCGGAGCAGGTATTGCCGTAGATCTTCAATCGGCCTTGAGCCATCTCGAACTACAGTGACATTGCTGTGAGTTGTTTTGACCCATTCAGTGTAGCTCTTTCAAACTAAGTGACACCATCTCACTAAATGTACTAAATGAGTGAAGGTACGCTGTAAGTATCTCCCGGTATTGCCACAGGCCTTTTCATATGAAACACACTGACACTTGGCCTTGTCATCAGCTTAAGTTGCACAACGAGCTGACCACAAAGTCGATGCTGATAAAAGAGCGCGTATGCACACCTACCACCCAATGTCAACTCTCAGCCAACCTGATACGGGTTTTGTGAGTCATAGGCCATTCATTGTAGATTTCTTCAACGACACTGAACACAGCCATAGGGGATCTCTGCGATCTGGAGAGGTTCTCTCATTCAAAAGGCACTTCCAATACCCAAGATTACAAATGGGCAAGAACCCTTTGCTGTCTCAAATTTCCAAAGGATATTTGAGCAGTCGCAGGGGCTGAGAGCTGAAGCTTTCCAAAAAGGTGCGAAAGAACGGAATCACACATTCACAATCAACGAGGCAAGACGCGAGACCGAGTTTGTGAAAATACAATGGAACCGGAAGGAAATATTCGATCAGGCCGAAGAATTGCGCGAATCCGAATTTGAGGAGGCTCAGCATCTACGCGAATTTAAATTTCAGGCTCATGAACAAGAACTAGAAGATAGATTCCACCAAATGCAGATGGAAAGGAATGGCCAAGCGAGAAGGGCACAAGAGTTTCGGGAACAAAAGTTTCAATCGACGATGACGGCGCTGCATCAGAAATGCTTTGATGATGAAAAACGCCGGTTGGAGGAGCTGGAACGTTTTGGCGAGGAGTTATTAATGAGGAGAGAGCCCGGATTAGAAAGCTTGAATATCGATTGATCGGAGTAGAGAATACCGGGTTGGAAACAAGATAGGTTGGACGTAGCAGATAGTGTTGGATATTATCTTCAGTCTTGTTATAAAGGACTGTACTTCAGTTGTCCATACCTAGCAGTATACGATCTGCCTCAGTCTTATAAACGACTGAGGGTGTCATTTCGTACGTGTGGTATATATATGTTCCTGTAGCAATCGAGTATACTTTAGCGGAATCAAAGAAAACTAGTGAGCGGAATATTGGCCCTGGCGGCGTGAGGTTATCGACGGATACCAACAGATACTAGTGTCGCAGCATATAACAATAACGTATATTTGATTGTATGGTACAATATAATCTGGGAGTCAATAATCGAAGATGATTTTTATAAGTATAGATAAAGTAAGAAGTAAATAATAAGTGCTCACCTGGGAGTCAATAATCGAAGATGATTTTGACCCCAGGTGGCGACGCGTTTATAACTAGTTATACAGGTAAGACATGTGGAGTAGGGTCGAGGGCTTTTTGAATAGTATGAGTAAGTCGTATAGAAAATATTTGAAAAAGACAAGAATTAAATGAAACATACGAATTATGACAATAACATATGACGTTAGAATAAAACGGCACATAGCCGAAGTTGTCAGTCAATTTCCTCGACAACTAGTCGTTTCATTTTACCAGACATCTCTTGAATCTGACCATGGTCGTCTGCGAAAGCAAGTTGTAATGTTGGAGTGACCAAATCACTGTACGTTGCACGAGAAAGAACTAAGGTATCGAAGACAGTCGAACCCTTATAAACGCCGAGGACTCGGTACATAGAACACACATTGCACTCAAGGGGTGAGCACATGTATTAGGCAAAAGAGATTACGCGCCATCACACAAATGATGTCATAGCTCAGAGACTGAAAAACGGAAAACAACTTACCTCCAGGAAAGAAAGCCATGGGAAGTAAAGTTGTTTTCATGGAAAAGCCTGATGGTCCGGGTAACCACGTCAAGTCTAAAGCATGAATTGTATGCAGTGCAAGGGTTTTCACAAGTCCCAGAAATAGATTATCACGACACGTTCTCTTTCGTTGTGAAATTTACCATAGCATCATCATCTTCCAAATCGTGGTAATACAACGCCGAACAGACAGAGGAAAGAAAAAACTTCTGGCATGAGAATCACAATAGCAGCAACCTTGATTCGAACAAGTGGCCTCGGGTTATCTAAGCGTGACGTACACGCCAACCCAACGATGAGCGCCGCGCTACCAAACTGCGCTAAATTGCTGTACTACAATAGTGTGAATAGTTTATATGGTCGAGAGAATGTGAGAGGGAAAGATCCAGTGGTTAGTAATGACTAGTGGCCTCGGGTTTTCAAAGCGTGACCTACACGCCAACCCAACGACGAGCGCCGCGCTACCATACTGCGCTATACTGCTTATACTACAGTCTTATAAATAGTTTATGCTGTCGAGCGAATGTGAGAGGGAAAAGATCAGTGGATAGTAAGTACTGTCGAAATGCCTAATTGCGTTTAGATCAATCCAATGAGCTTCTGACGTCGTAAAAAAGTGAACAAGGAGAAAGTTTGTACCGGGTCCAAATGGGGAGAGCTCGGTAGAGCCGGTCCCGTGTTTATTGCTCGTATACCAGTGACGATATGCGAGGGGAGGCGGGTGGGTAATACAAAAAATATACTACGTCGCGGTACTACGAGCGTTGAGAAAAGGAAAGAACTAAGTAAGTAGAAACCCACCTAGGGAGCAAGCGTTGAGATTGGAAAAGAATACCAATGTCCCTAGTGGGTGAGCACGTGAGTCCCGCTCGTGAAAGTTTTACTTTAACACAGTAAATTTATATGGTACCATTGGTTCCTTCAAATCCAAGGTAGAACAAAAAACCTGTGCGCTATACTGATGTACTACATAGTTTATATGGTCGAGAGAGAATGTGAGAGGGAAAGATCAGTGGTTAATACCGCCAGCCGTGATTATGTATATTGAATCTGAACAAGTTCTGCGATTGTGGATGCCGAGAGTTCCACCCTGTCGACGATAGCAACGCCATAAGTTTACTCCATATTAGAACATCAATCAATGCTCGACAAACCCCAAACACTACGCACTGCACTGCACGACTGCGCCATGCTGCGGTTGCTAAGCATGGCGCTAACAAAGAACACATCATTTGAATTGGGTCAGCAACGGGACACAGGTGAGCAGCAGAAGAAAGCAGTGGACTGGCCACGGTGAAGCTCCGGCAGAGTAAATAAAAGAGAAAAGAAAATATTGGTATGGTTGTGACCAGGGTTCACGTTCGCGTGGCTTCCGACTGCACCGTGCTCAGAGGGTGATTGACGAGGACGGCACAAAGGGTTTCACTGTAGCGGGCGACAACAGATGACTTGGTTTGAGTTGAGTGCAAGAGCAGATTTGAGACAGTTTGAGAAAAAATAAAAGAAGGCAAATATCATAGCAGCAACTTGTTTCGATCAAGTGACCTCGGGGTGACGAGTGATATGGGCCCCGCGCGCTTCCAACTGCGCCATGCTGCTGTGCTATTACATGACTCACACGAGTATGCAGAGTACAAAAGTCTGGGAAAATAATTAACGTTTTCCTGTGATGAGAGAGTAGATTTGAGTTGGAGATGTGTGGGCGGAGAGGGAAAAGGGGGTGGGGGACGGACGACACACAAGTGGCGGTGTTTGGTCGAACCAAAGGGTGTGAAGCGGACTCGTGCCACGCGGGAGAGGACGACACATTTTTTGCTTTCTCACACCACAACGGGAGCTAGGGTGTGCCTTATGTCAGGCAAGGCGCCGCCCAAGGGCCCGCGTGCCCTGTACGGGAGCGGGGGGCCCAGCCAGCCACAGCAAGCGGGGGGCAGCCGAGAGGGGACGGGGAACTCGACGACTGCACAGCGGACGGGGAAGCCGATACCGACTGGGCCGCGGAGTCTTGCAGGGACGAACGTGAATGGGAGAAGGATGCGAGAAAGCGAAGAAAAGGGAGCGCTAACCAGCGACCGTGCGCCGATATCAATCAAGAACAAGACGATCCCAGTGAGAATTTGTTTTTTCTGTGATCATTGTGAAGAGCGACTGCTGACGGGGACGTTGTTATATAAATTGTCAGAATGGCGCTGGTCAGTGCGCCAAAATGGACATCCCCCAGCCGTTTGTCCAATCACCGCCCCCGCCGCCAGACTACGATCCCCCGCCGCCGCCACTCGAGCCCCCGCCGCCGCCTGAGCCGCTACTGCCGCCACCACCGCCGAGTCCACCAAGACCGCCGAGTCCAAGTCCACCACCGCCCTCGTGGCCTCCCCCGTCGTCTGCCTACCCACCAAACCTCCGCAACTACAAAGTCCTCTTTGACCCGCTGCTCGACCTGATCCCACCCCCAAAGGAAGCCTTCAAACCCGACTCGCCCATCGTACAGACCGCCCCAAGCATCCTCGCAGCCCAGAACTACGCCCCCATGGCCGCCTTGTCTGCAGACACCGCCGAGGATTCCCACCCCAAGAAGGACATCAAATACTACCGCGCCCTATTAGACCACTGTAAACGACACCATCCCAAACGCATCAGAGCCAAAAAGGACAAAGAAGCCCTGCTCAGATTCGACGGCGAGGTTCTGCCCCCTCCGCCTCCTACTTCTACTCTAGATCCTAGATCTACATCCGACTCTACACCCAACGGCGAATCCCCCACCCCGACCACCACCGAGCCCCCGCCCGTCCCGTACGATCCCCGCCGGCACCCCTCCGCGAAAAAACTCAAACTCACGCTCGCACGGCCATATCGGGAGACGCTGATCGAAGTAGTATACGAGGTGCGTCCCATTCCCACTCGATCGTAAGTCTCCCACCCACCCTTGCTAATCAAAACCCCTTCTTTCTCTCTCTCTCTCGCACACACAGCACGACGAGCACACGACGCGCGCGGCACCCGTGGGCGTCACGATCGCGTCTATCCCCCCGCTCACCCCGCCGCCCCTCCTCCGCACACACTACCGCTCCTACGGCTCCCTCGCCTCCTTTGACTGGCTCAAAAACCGCGCAAACGGCGCCCCACTCGGTGTACTCCATCTCCGCTTCGTCAATTGGGAAGAAGCCGCGCGGTGCGTCAGGGCCGAGGACGGCCGCAAGCCCACGTTTGGCGTCGGCTTCCAGGTCGCTGCTGCCACAGCAGGCGAGGAAGAGGGCGAGAGGCTCAAAGCCGTGTTGGATGCAGACGGCAAGGTCGCGGGCGCTATTGTGAAGGAGCTCGAGGGGCGGTTGGAGAGGGAGAAGGAGGAGAGGAGGAGGAGGGAGAAAGGGCTGCCCCCGCTTGCCGTACCGAATGGGAGCTCGAGTTCGAGCGCGGGTGCAGCAAAGACGCACACGCCGCGCGCAGAGGGAACACCACAGGCGCAAGCGTCGTCGTCTTCGGGACAAGCGCAAGCGCAGAAGAGGGGCCCAACGCCGCAGCAGAATCAGATTCAAGTGTCCACTGCGTCTCAGAGCCAGAGCCAGAGTCAGAGTCAGAGTCAGACGCCGACACAAAGCCAACTGCACCCGACGCTCCCGCCTAAACCCCTCGCTGTGTCGCCGCGTCCACCTCCTACTGCTGCTGCTGCTTCGAATTCAAATTCAAATTCAAATTCAAATTCGGGTGCGAATACGAATGCCAGTGCGAGTGCAAGCGTGACTGCGACTGCGACTGCGACTGCGAACGGGACTGCGAACGCAAACGGGACCCCGCACGCGCACGCGCATGCGCCGAGTGTACATCCGAACATCGCACAGGCGTTGCAGCAGCATGGGCTGCCGCTGCATCCGGGTGTGCACAAGGAGCGCGAGCGCGAGCGGGAGAGGGAGGAGCGAGGGAGGGAGAGGGAGCGGGAGGAGCGAGGGAGGGAGAGGGCGATGGCGCAGCCTATGCGGGAGAGGGACGAGCGGGATAGGGATAGGGAGTGGGAGTGGGAGAGGGAGAGGCGGGGTGGTGGGAGTGTGGGGTATCGAGGACGCGTTGAGAGGGACCGTGACCGCGAACGAGACCGTGACTGGGATAGGGATCGGGATCGGGACTGGGATAGAGACTGGGACAGAGACAGAGACAGAGACAGAGATCGAGACAGAGACAGAGATCGAGACAGGGAGTGGGAGCGAGAAAGAGGGCGACACCCGCATCCGCATCCGCACCCGCGCGGCGACTCGTACGTCCCCGGCCGCTCACACGCGCACACGCACACGCACGGACACACGCCTCCCCCGTTTTTCCGGGGGGTGCGGGACAGCTGGCGGCCTGGGTCGGTGTCGGTGTCGGTGTCGGTGTCGGGCCCTGGGTCGCGCGAGGCGAGCTGGGAGCGTGAGGACGAGCATGATAAGAGGTTTTTTAGGCGCAAGGCGAGGTGGTCCCTGGGTCGCGCGAGGCGAGCTGGGAGCGTGAGGACGAGCATGATAAGAGGTTTTTTAGGCGCAAGGCGAGGTGGTCGAGGTCTCGCTCGCGCAGCCGGTCGCGGTCGCGGTCGCGGAGTAGTGCTGCTGGTCGGAGCAGGAGCCGGAGCAGGAGTAGGGAGGGCAGTAGGAGTCGGAGTAGAAGTCGCAGTCGGAGTAGAGAGGGGAGGGGTAAGCGGGAGAAGAGGGAGGAGAGGGAGGAGAGGCATAAGTGTGTCGTTGAGAAACTCGCGAGGAACGGGAGGGAGCATGTTCGTTTTCCGCTTGTTGGTGGTGTCAGAGAGGAGGATGTTAGGTTGTTCTTTGAGGGGTTCAAAGTCGATTTGGTGCGTTTTTTCGTTTTCGTGTTTCGTTTTTTTCTGATATAAAAGCTGATTTGATTGTATCTCATTACGGTAACGTTTACACGACAGATCCTAAAAGACCACGTAGGATGGTACGTCACCTTTACGACGCCGGACGGTGCGCTGCGTGCCTCGCGGGTGCTATCGAACTCGGCCGCGAAGAAGCTCGCGTACCAGGCGGTGACGCTGACGGTGCACGGCGCGCCCGCGCTGCCCGTGTCGGGGCCGAAAGACGGGAAATGGGACGACGACGGCGCGCTGGTCGCCGCGGCGAAGGCGGCGATCGAGGAGGAGCTCAAGGCGGTGCTCAGGCGGGACGTGAAGGAGCGCCTGATGAGTGTCGACGTCATGCGTGGGCCCGTGGGCCGCGAGATGTTGGAGGCGATTGGGAGGGAGAAGTTGAAGTTGAGTGGAGGCGCTGTGGGCGCGGGCGCGGGCGAGGGGCGGGGACTCAAGGGCTTGTCGTTTAGGAAGGCGAAGCCTAAAGTCGTCGTTGTTGAGGAGGTGCCCGCGGAGGAGGGGGACCAGGAGGAGAGGCCGAGGAAGAAGAGGAAGAAGGAGGTTGTGAAGACGGTTAGGAAGAAGATTGTGGATGAAGAAGTCGAGTCGGAGGAGGAAGGGGAGGAGAAGGAGAAGGTGCGGGATGTGGTCAGGAAGAGAGGTGTGGAGGGTCAGCAGGATGTGGTCGAGGAGCAGGAGAACGGTGTGCCCGTGCGCAAGAAGCAAAAGGTGCAAGTGGAGATTGAGGTGGAGACGACGACGACGACAAAGACGAAAAAGGGTGCGGCGAAGAAGAAAACGACGACAAAGAAGACTCTCAAGAAGACTCTTGAGACTGATGTTCTGTACTCCGAGGACTATGACCTGCCTTCTGTCGCTCAAGTTCGCATTACGCCGAGTTCGTCCCGTTCTCAATCACCGACTCCAGATCTCAAGCGCCCGCGCGTGGTCACTCCCCCGCCGACGCCCCCACTCGACCCGTACACCGCGGGCTTGTGCGCAGACGACGAGGACGTCTACTTCCTCAAGCTCGCATTGAACGGCCACCAATTCCCCGCCGGAAAGAAAGACGGCCCCGACTCGCATCACGCTGTGACTCAAAGTGACGCACTGCCCACGCCTCCAGAGACCCCCGCGTTCCGCAAACACATCACCGGATCCGCGCGCACGGAAGGGTACTACAAGATCACGCACGCCGAAAAGGCCGCGTACGTCGCGCAGTACCAGGCACGCACGGCTGCCGCGGCTGTCGAGGCCGCGCCGCCGCCCGAGGAGATGCAGCAGCACATCACGTCGTCACGATCGAACCGCGCGAATGCGCGCCGGCGCGCGCAGGGGCTCGAGGAGTTCAATCAGGTGCAGCGGGCGGTGGCGTTGTCCAAGGGCGAGGCTGCGGCGAGCGAGCTGACGTTCAAGTTCAACCAGCTCCAGACGCGCAAGAAGCATTTGCGCTTTGGGAGGTCGCCCATACATGATTGGGGGCTGTATGCGATGGAGAAGATATCCAGGGGGGAGATGGTCATTGAGTACGTGGGCGAGGTCATCCGCGCGCAGGTGGCCGAGAAGAGGGAGAAGGCGTATGAGCGCCAGGGTATCGGCAGCAGTTACCTTTTTAGGATCGACGAGGAGATTGTGGTTGATGCCACTAAGAAAGGGAATCTGGGGTATGTTGCTTTTCGGTTCTGTGCGGCGAATGTTCGGGTTGATCATATTGGGTTCAAGGCGGCTGATTAACCATTCCTGCGACCCTAATTGTACAGCCAAAATCATCACGATAAATGGTGAAAAGAAGATTGTCATTTATGCGAAACAGGATATTGAGCTTGGTGATGAAATTACTTATGGTTTGTGTTGCCGAAATCATGCTGTGTGTAGGGACTGATGTTATTTTTGGCAGATTATCACTTTCCCTTCGAGCAGGATAAGATCCCTTGTTTATGTGGATCTGCTAAATGCCGTGGTTATCTCAATTAGACTTCGTTATTATCCCCATCTTACAACAGGTTCTTCCATTGTGTGTTTTATATACCCTTGTTCCACGCTCATCATCTGCCCATCCTTTTTCGCATTGCATGTCGTTTTTGTATTGTCTACATATCTGTTCTCTTCGTCCTCACGTATCACCCTGATGAACTCTAATCAAAGATAGTACAACATTTTTGAAAGACTCTAATCACTTCGGCAAGCAACACGGCAGTCTCTCTTCGATCTCCATCATTTCAACCCATTCAAGGCACGCTTTTCTTTTAATCACTTCGGCAAGCAACACGGCAGTCTCTCTTCGATCTCCATCATTTCAACCCATTCAAGGCACGCTTTTCTTTCCTTCCGTGATGTTTTGATGCTTGACAACCTGTTTTACTCCGGCACATCGGTTGACGTATTTCTGATCCAGAACACCTATCATCCAATGCGGGAAAACGCGCGATTGCGATCAGCCCATCAAGCTAATAGTATCTCACTTGACCTTCTGTTGGACGTTTCCTCCCATCATAGATATCACAACTGTCAAGGAGGCGACCCCTCCGTCGTCACTATGTTACAGACCTATTACAGGGCGCACGTTGGGAGAGTCGGCGAGGGAACGCCGGATACAATCATGATGGCTTTCCTAAGCTACGGTTTCCCCGATGTGTCAGCACTTCCCAGTCATTGGTGGCGTGGCGTTCTTTTGTTGTGCCGTATGGGAATCATTTTTGTCAAAGACAGCTGATGGATTGATATGAATTACCAGTAGACCTCACTGGACCTAAAGGAAATAAAATAACTGATTATTCCGCAAAGTGATAAAAGCATAATATTCTTGTGAAAATTAGCTCCCAAATGTAGCAGGCCTGAGAGTGACTAATCAAAAAGAGCCCGGAGTTGACTAGAGTTTGGTCAGAAAGCACTGTTTCTGAGAAATTACCGATCAAAAAGCATAGCGTCAGCTGTGCTCGGACAAGTTTAGTTTAAGGAGTTTTCTTCCCTTCGTGAGAGCATACACAAATGCATTCCAGGAATAATTTCCCAGTCTTGAGACGATACAAATCTCCTTCGGGTACCATCCAGTCCAAGTTAATCAACAAGACGGGTACGCAGACCAAGATTGCGTGTGCTCGATCCATGATCCATTAAAAGGATATCAAAGGTTGAAACAGAATTTGGTTTTAGTGACTTGCGGAAAACTCTGTACGACTATCAACGAACATCCTGTAAGAATATATTCTGACCGCTTTTCGTATTTCCATCCATCTCACTGCAAGAGACGAGGCGCCCCATCGTTTCAGCCGGAATTGTATCCTCTTTGTATTCAGCTGCTTCAAGGGCTTATATTTCGAATTTCCCCAGAGTCCATTTGCAGGACGAGTTGATGCCGAAAGACCTATGTCCAAACCTAGAAACATGAACATTGCATCTCAGTTTTCAAAGTATACAGGTCGTTGGTTCACACTTGCCTAAAGGAAGTATTTGCCTGAGTAATTCCAATTTTCTCACCCACCAGAAAACATAGCCATGGATAGATGAAATCTCGATTCTTACTTCGAGTTATTAATCATTTAAGTGTGCATGAAACCTAAGATCAAGACAAGGTATTCCTATGCCGCAGATGAAAGTAACCTTTAATCTGTATCACAAATCGCACTGGCACGACGCTGTAAAACGCCCGTGGTTGCCAGCGAAAACATCGTTCCGGTAGATTCGAAATTC
This sequence comes from Macrolepiota albuminosa, assembly GCA_027475525.1. Taxonomy (NCBI): domain Eukaryota; kingdom Fungi; phylum Basidiomycota; class Agaricomycetes; order Agaricales; family Agaricaceae; genus Macrolepiota; species Macrolepiota albuminosa. Next base: position 625,504 of record JAMWFC010000087.1, on the reverse strand, counting down.
ATCAGGAGCAAATTGCTCACAATAAAGGGACAAAGCAGTGGCCGTTGACCTAACCTCTAGTTTTTCATGTAAGCGACGTGGAACCTTGATAGGAATACCTCATTTTGACTAGACGTTTGAGCGCATCGTTCCGCCGCAGGCAAAATTTCTCTTACGAAATTCCTGAAACCATTTCCACGTCACCATGAGTGTTTCCATGTCTGAGTGTGTCTAGGCATGCCGTAGGTCGCTAGACTCACGTCAACGTTCCCGGCAATGTCGGCGAGTGTTTCCATGTCTGAGTGTGTCTAGGCATGCCGTAGGTCGCTAGACTCACGTCAACGTTCCCGGCAATGTCGGCGAGAAGAAACCAGCGTGACATTTTTGAATAAAAGAAAGAGCTAGAACGAAATCAGGTTTACAGTTTATATCACAACAGCTGTCAGATAAATTAAGACATGGTCGTGCGGTTTCAAGCGATAACAATAATGTCAGATGCCTTTGTTATCACAACAGCTGTCAGATAAATTAAGACATGGTCGTGCGGTTTCAAGCGATAACAATAATGTCAGATGCCTTTGTTCTTGACATTTAATCCGGGGTATTGTCGCCGCCGTTGAAGTCGGACGCAGGATGTGTTTGTATCAAGGTTATTTCGGGAGATGAATAGAAAATCAGCACACCTTCTCCATTTAAACTACTACATAGGGAAAGTATGGATGTATCTTTGGAGGAGCTACACTGGACAGTCGGGTTCCACGACGCGATCTAGATAAAAGCCATATTATTGTTGAAAGCTTTAGATCGAATCAGCGACGACTCCACCATGTCATAAAGTACGTTAGTGTACATGTTGCATTTTCAGGTCCTATTTCTTCCACGTCAAACAAAAGAGTGACAACATTCCAAAAAGGTACTTGTGATGAAGTTTGACTCTGCTTGTAACACGATAAATGAAGTACATTTGCACGAGTACAGGACTTGGAAAAGCCTTGCTGTATTTGCAAGAATTTTTATGAGTTGATGATGTTTGCTTATGAAATCGACCAATCTAATCTTATCAAGGTCGCGCCACATCTTCCCCTCGAATACCACAAGGAGATTTTTGCTCCCGCGTCCTGAGACCAACAAAGTTCAGGTCCACTTGATTTTCCAAACGTGAATCAAGCGGGTTCCAACAAACTAGTTAATCTGCCATTGACTCACGAGAAGAGTTGATTGAGTATCAGAAATATCAAGGGGCAATGAATCGAGGGAGTGATCAAGTTGACATTACGATGATGTATTCTAATATTTTTATGCAGAACTGGTAACCGAAATTTGATGATGTGACATGATGGTTGACTACATGGACATGTGCAACATTTTCCATGGATATACATGAGATGAGCAATTATTAGTGGATTTTGAGCGCGTTGAAGATATCTAGTGCAAGATCCTGACCTACAAAAATACAAACGTACACCATGACGCAAAAAAATAAAGATACTAAGAAGGGTGAAGTAAGGTTGATTACTGGATGCCAAGGCTTGAGGCTTGAAGTGCGGCATTACTCAACACCTCAAACCCTGGCATCATATGGTGTAAACGTTTTCGCGGAGGAATTGCTGTCATGTCCTACAAAGTCGGTATCAGTCTAACTAGTAAGTGAACGAAGCACAGATTCTCGGACCTCGCATGAATACTGCACGTCTGGCGGATACTCGTGAGAAATTGTCGATATGGACATTATGTCAAAGAGACTCACCATTGAGTTGGTTACTCTGGTCCCACGTTCGTAAGTGCTTTCGAGAGCGTACAGGATCCTTCAAAGACGATCAGATATGCCCGATGTTCAGAGAAATGTGACCTGCTTCGAGCTGTGTCGTTGACTCGGTGGTATATACAGTCTGGACATCGTTGTTCCAGTCAAGTTTCGTGTTTATCCGTGGATTATTGAAGGTATCGGTTGTATTTCGGATATCCTGACTCAAAATGAACACAGATTTTTGATTATATCTAAAGCTCAGCCTTACCTCTGTGTGATATCTTGATGGACTTCTTTGTTCCTCTCCTGAGAAAGAAGAGTTCCTTGATCTTGTTTCTATGCTATTCCATCAGTGATTTTACCATGGAGACTCGGTAACAGCTTTGAGCGCACCAAAAGAAGACTGATTATGCGAGAGCAGGGTACCCACTATCAGAAAACATGAGCGGGGCGCCGCAGCATCAAGATTGATTTGGAAAACTCACTCATCTCGTCTCGTCTCTTTTCTGCAAGAGCAAGCGCATTCCGAGCTTGACGCTCCATGTCAATACACGCCGTATATCTCATATAGGCATCCTGAGTGTCTTTCTGGGCACGTAAAAGTGCGTTTCGGGCACCCTGTAGACCATGATCTAACCGAGACGTAAATTGATATCAAAGTTGGATGGCGCACGTAAAAGTGCGTTTCGGGCACCCTGTAGACCATGATCTAACCGAGACGTAAATTGATATCAAAGTTGGATGGCAAGAAACAGCACGCACTGGATGGATTTGCTTCATGTGATAAATATTCAGTAGTTTGCATTGAAGGAGATTGGGAATAGCGCTGACTTGAGCCATCAGACAAATGATCTAATAAGTTGGTATTAGTCACATTCACATATACAGATTAAAAATATTACCGTGCACAGAACGTTGTTGATCAGGATAACTAGTGTCCGATGGTTCAGGAGTTATGGAACTACCGCTGAAGTGGTCCCGCGGGTACGTATGGTCACCTACAGGGTTTCGTAGACGTGGATTATGAGGGATACCGTTTGCCTGACGCTCGATAAATTTCCGGAGGAAGGTGAGCTCAACGTCTTCCGGCATCATATACGGTGGACCTTGTATATCGCCTTTTTGCATAAGAAGTTCTAGATGCGACATGGTCTTGTCCTTCAGCTGCTGCAGCCATTCGTGTAGTTCCATATGATCCTGATCTGCGCGAACATCGTAATCCTGACGTCTGCGAGCCTTGCGCCAGTACGTTTTCGTCAGTTTGAGTGCACGGTTGACTTCGCCGTCGAGTATACGGTACCAGTCACTGGCTTTGCGGTTGAGTCGCACAGCGAGGACACCGGGCTGGACACGAAGCTGAAGAAGGCAGCGACCTTCGCTGTCAGGTAGCCCGAGAACACCTTTCTGGCCTTGATTACCGCGAGTAGCACCGCGAGAAACGTTCCCAAGCTCTGGCCACGGAAGATCATCGGGTGTTGCCATGTAGTGATGTATCGTGGAAGTAAAAGCACTCGTTCCGAAGTGAAGGAATCAGGAAAAGTTGAGGCGCGAAATAGGACAGAGAGCGTTTTGAACATCTCAATAAATACTTGGTCTCGAACGCTTCACAATGATGGCAAACACACTCTTGACTGTTCGACATCAAGACAATCCACATGTTTGGGACCCTGGTTACCTTCCAAATGGGATAAAGGTGGGTTCCCACGTTGTTCTCATGACACCCTGATATAGATTCAAGATAATGACCCATTTGGGTTTGAAAGTGGGTTAAATTAAATGGCATCATTTTTCTGTAAACGTCAAAAAACAGAGAAATCGCCGAATTTGTGGCAACATCCGTACTAGCATTCAAGCAACGAAGTTAACTCCCTGGGCTAAAGGCGCACTATCCGAAAAGTTTACTAGGACCAGATTAGGTGTAGTAAGAGGGAAAGAAACAATCCACGTACTTGTACAGGCGCTCCAGCGTGCGTATTGCTTCCACGCGTCGCCGCCGGACTCACGGCCCCTAGGTAAACGAACATCGTAACTGCGATTGTACATTATGATTGCCACTTCTAACTTACCAACCGGTACTCTAACCGAGTCAAAACGCTGTCAGACCGAACAACGCCACATGGACAAAGTGGGAGAACCGACCTTGTTTCCGCCGAAAGCAGCTCCGATCTCAGCACCACTGGTGCCCACATTGACCTGCACGGTCTCCATAAGTAATCCGACAAGGGGCGCTCTCAGATGGATACTTGCATTGACTATGCCCGTGTCTGACCCACCGGGTCCGATCCACTTACCTAGATTTCGTATATCCCGAGTCCAGAGGCTGCTTGATAAACCCTGACAACGCAAATTATCATTGTGAGTCAACGACCACATTGGTGCCCTTCACCTGTGGTACAGCATTATTCCAACTGATGGCTTCGTCGAGATCATCGAATACCGCAACATTCAAGATTGGGGCGAATGTCTCAGTGGACCAGATCTGTTCCGTTGGGTTGAAAGACTTGGGGATTGCAATTGTTGGCTGCACAAAGTTCCCGACATCGAGAGGTGCTTCAGTATATCTATCCCCACCTGTCAAGATTTCTGCCTTAATCGAACGTAAGTGTTCGATAGCATCGCTATAAGTCTTAAGCGCGGTAGAAGAGTGCAGTGGTCCCAAAAGAGTGCCTTCGACGAGTGGATCACCAGGTTTAACAGTAGCATAGAGCGCGCGGTAGAAGAGTGCAGTGGTCCCAAAAGAGTGCCTTCGACGAGTGGATCACCAGGTTTAACAGTAGCATAGAGCTTTGAAGGCGTTCAAGAAACTCTGACGCTATATCTCGATGCAGATAGACCCTCCTTGTTGACGTGCAACGTTGGCCCGCCGTACCAACGGCACCAAAGAAGACAGAAGGCACCGCAAGCGAAAGGTCAGCATCCGCCATCACAACCGAAGCTTGATAGGGCGCGTGATGAGTTGGTGAAGGAAGTTGTTTGTAACCAGAAAGCCTGACCATTGTTACCACCCAACTCAAGGATAGTCTTTCCAAACCTAGACATCACTGTCTTGCTAACGATGCGACCAACACTTTCACTTCCAGTGAATGACACTGCATATAGCCATATTCAGTGCCGAACCAAGACTTTGAGAAAGTTAATAACCCAATTCAACGTCACGACTCTCTGCAATAGCTGCGCCTACGTCCTTGTCACCAGTAACAAGACCGGCGACAGCACCTGGGATTCTATTGTTTTCTAAAACGCGTGCCACTATCTTTGTCACAGCTATCGAGCATAAAGGGGTAGTTGGTGAGGGCTTCCAAATAGTTGCATTTCCAGCAGCTAATGACAAGGCTAGATTCCTAGCACAAGTAATCTCAGGGAGTGCCTTTTCAGAAGTAAGAATACACTTATACCATCCATAGACTGCTACAGGGAAATTAAAGGCAGATAAAACAGCTACCACTCCAAGAGGATTTGGAACTGAGTAACATGTCAAAGGGGATGAATGAGTATGTCGCAAGGATACTGACTTTCTAAAATGGAGTGCCCCGGGCGTTCTGATGCAACGACGTTGCCATTCATCATCCTGGAAAGCCCTACACCATAGTCACACTGTGTTTTAGTGTGAATATGTTTCCGCTTGACGGTCGTAAAGGAGATTGTGACACACGATATCAATGAACTCTTGAACTTCACCTTCGCCCTCGGTCCTAATCTTCCCCATTTCTAGAGATACGAGCGCACCCAACTCCTTCCGCTAGATTGCAATTCAGGATCGCCCAAGGACATGTTGATGTTGATTACACAATACCTTGGCAGCGAGAGCCTCTCGTATCTGTCTAAGAATTTCTCCCCTACGAGGAGCTGGAACGTCTGTACAGCCAGAGGTGAACAAGGAGGAAGTCAAAACTTCAGATAAGTGCTTACGTCGAAAGGAAGTGTACGCCTCTCGTGCACGCGCAATGGCATCATGAAGCTCCTGAGGAGAGGCACTTCTGACGCGGGCCAGAGTCTCTCCAGTTGTTGGGCAGAGGGAAGTAAATATATCCCCAGACCCTCTCCATTGTCCGTCGTAAACTCCTGCTATTTCCTCGGTCGTTGCTAAGTCCAAGGAAGAAAGAATAGCAGCAGCTCGCGTTGACAGTGTGCGCGAGCAATGGACCTTTGCTGCTCTGCATAATGTCCGGTTTGCAAGAATCATTGTTCTGAGTAACTTATGGTCGTATTAGACCCGTCCGAACGCGAAGCCATTATCCTTTCAACGATGCTTTGAAGAGATAGCCCATGATCCGTCCATGCACGTGACAATTTTAACGGCCGCGGAAAACGCACAGCGCCAGATGACGTGTCGAAGCTTTGAGTGGCCTGCGGACGTTCTGTCTCCGTTTCAGCCGGTAGATATTACGCGGCTTTTGATGGAAGACTGTCGTTTGGTTACCCACTGCATCAGTCAGCCTTAGTGCCGTTGTCAGTGCCAGCCGCACGAAAGTAGTGCCGGAAACATAGTCTTTCTTACCACTCTTATGCAGCAGTCTATCTTGTCATGATGATGCAATTGTCGTCTTGACATCTCGCAATGGCAGCTTGCATAATATCCCATGTTAGATTTGCATCCTGTCGGTTTTGGAGAAATCGATATCGCATCCTGATATCTCAAGCTTCGAAGCTTACGCTGGCTCCGACATGAAAGGTCCATGTCTCCAAATAGCAAAGTAACAAAGGGTCGGCTATTGTGAACTCCCTCCTATAAGCATATCCATCAGAGAGTATTGTGCCATCAATTCCAAAGGAATTTCCGTGTGTTTTGTATCTTGTATTGACAAATGTCAGTATCACGCAATACGGATCATGCACTATCTGGAAAAGTACTACGGTAGCTGAGCGGATTTGGTCACGTAACATTATGTTACGAGGAGAAAGAAGGAAGAGAATACTTGATCAAGAGTCTCCATCCGCATACGACGAATCCACAAAGAAGTACGACTGATGGAAATCGATCTCATGAGACAATTGTCCCATGATAGAAAATAGGCAGGTCATAGGATTCATCTAGACATTGACCTATTTGACAGAATCGGCGGGAAAGCATCGACGGTTTCTGCATTGCCCCACCATCTGTCGTAAGTTGGTCTAGGCTGAGTTTAGGGATGTGTCATTATCCGAGAAACAGGGGAACAAGTTTGGTCCACTTATTTGCTTGGGTACATATCCTCTAGAACTAAAGACCGTCAAAGAATGTGGCTTCAGAGATATCCACGGTGTTTTTCCCCTTCTTGTTTACCGCCAATGGATTCTTTTCTGGTTTGCGTTTACGTTTTTTCGCCTTTGATACTTCTTCTTGATCAGAGTCTTCATCCGAATCAGCTTTGTCTTGCGGCTCGACAACTGGTTCATTGTCGTTTGAATGTTCGCTGGTATCATCATCCTCTTCGACGTCCTCAATTTCTCTCTGTTCTCCATCAGCGTCAAATGTGTCCTGGGTCCCCTTTCCTCTCGTCTCATAAAAGAAAGCCTCTAGATCCGTTAGACGTAGGGTTTCTTCGTGACCCACACTTCCAACCCACCACCTTCTCCGTGATTTACTCATATCCTCGTCGTCATCATCGTCATTTTTCTTGCCCACTTTTGTCCCACTTTTGTCCATGTCAGGGACATCCAGGGTTAGCTGGCTTGTCCCATTGCCAATGGCTATTCGCTCCACTGGCCATTCCCCATGATCGGCAACAACCCCCAAGAGTTTCGTAGGCAGAATTTCAATAGCGCGTACATACCCATCCGATGAACCGGTCAGGATTGTACTTGTCGTATCTACGTCCGGCAGATCAGGAGGCAGTGCGCAAAGCGCATCAACAGAATGTGGGTGTCTAATACAGGATAGTAGAAAAAATAGTCCATGAGCGCACAAAAGATGATCAAAAACTTATAATCAAATACTTACCCAGGGATCCGGTCAACACAATCGCCCCAACCAGCGTTACGATTGAAAATAGACAGAACTCCAATCTGAGTTCCCACCACTACTTTCGAAGCACTGAGAACGGCAACAAATAAGTCAAACATCAAGCACATTCATACTTCATCAACGCAGACAAGCGACGCAGAGCATCATTAAAAGACACTTCCTCTCACACTCCACCATATACACGGTCAAATGACATGTAATGCGGGCAGCGTGAACAAACAAAACGACATTGGGAGCAAGGAAAATGACGATCGTTTCAATAATAACTCACCCTTTGATGGCAACGATGGAGAGAAGCTCATCTTCTTGATCCTCGGATTGTGCAAAAGGCTCTGTCTTTCTCGAACGAACGTCGATTACCGATAAAGTCCCATCGCCGCTGAAGAATGACATTTAAAAATGGCTTACGGACATGTTTACCCTCCAATATAGGATATGGGCTTGATATGGAGAAAATACCTGCTGGCGACCAAATGTTTTTTATCTTCTAACCACAAGAAATCAGTAATGTAATCGAAGTGATGAGTGTATTTCCGTATACACTCTCTCTGACGGGGGTCCCATAGCTGACAGAGATGATTTCTCGCGTACATAGCATTTAGACAGTTGAGGCGGTACCTTAATGACACCATCATCGTCACCCGTACAAAGCAGTGACGGCATGACATATTTGATACGATTTATAGCTGAGCTTAAGAACAGTGAACATGGTCAGAACGCATGAAGTTGCAATGTCACGGTGCATGCTTACTCGTGTACACCTGCCCGAATCTCAACATCTTCTGTGACAGTGTCAATGATGCTGCAAAATCGAGTATCACACATCTCAACATCTACTCCGTGACAGCGTCATAGGACGTACTTAAGTGCCTTTGCTTTACCTACTGCATATAGGTGAGAGCCATCGTGGTCAAGACATATGGCCCTGCAAGACCGTTTTGAAGGTCGAACCGAAAACGTGCGTTTAGAATGGCCCTGGTCATCGTACGCGAAAGCTCTTATGTGACCGGTCAGAAGTCCAGTATATACTGTCGAGTGTGTTGGATGAAAAGCAAGATCAAAGACCTGAGCTCCCGCCGAAATTTCCGGCATGAATGTTAATTACAAGCCGTAGTGCATTGCCAAATTTGTCCGATCAATAATTAGGATCCCCATCTTATCTCCTACCAAATCTATAAATCTATGTGTATTGGCCGCCTTTGTTTTTTTCGGGGAACCTGAATTCTGGACCTCTTTCTAGCAACCAGTGGGAATGACTATCCGTCTTTCATAGCCTAAGACTGCCTCCTGAGGTCTAGTTAAATGTTCTGTTATTATTCACCAGCATACCCGTCGTCATTGACATGAGACTCAACCTCTTGGCTGCATTGATTCTGGGACAGATTGAACGGCTCCACTAAATGCCGCAGCTCATCGACTTTTCCTAAACTGGCGACCCAGGAACTTGATAAAGCATCTGGAGTGAACGAATCCATGAGGCCCTTCCCATGTTCGAACGCTTCCCTGACGTTGTTGTGTACCCTCTCCCCCGTACTCAGCTTCAGTTTGTTCAGTATTGATGGTTCTTATTTTTTATCTTCTGTTGACAGCCAATCATGATTCTATTCAGACACCGACATTAAATGCAAGTCTGAAAAAAAAGTCGATACCTTGACCATGGAGAGGACGTCCTGTGTATTCAAAAAGGCAAATCAATCTATGCGAATCACGTTCGAAAAAAAAAGAGTAACGACACGCCAGCACAGGTACACTAATGTTCCTTCAATCCAAGCCCATCAAGGTCTGTAATCTGTGATAATGTCTTTGCGGAGGAGGGGCAGAAGGCCAATGATTTCGGTAGATCACATGTCGTCCTGTTTCTAACTGCCCTGTGTCTTCCTTCAGCTCCCCAAGATAGTCCCAGAAGAGGTGCGACACATATCCTTTGATTTCGTCTAACACATTCGTCGTGACGTTACTACAGCGGGAGATAGAAAAGCTACGGAGAGGTACGTTGCAGCGTTGCCTCTCCTCTAGGTATGCGGAGACGACCTCAAGGAATCTTGAATCGTCAAGGTCACAATGAGAATTTACGTTTGAAGACGACACCATGAACCCGCCAGCATGGCAATTAACATTGGAAAGGGAGATGTCCTCCAGTGCTGGGAGGAGCAAAGAGCTCATATCGTCATGTTCAAGATGAGAGTGCGATCTGGCATTCATGAGGAGAGCCCAAATTAAGCCACTAGGACAATGTCCAGTTATCTTGATGATGCGAAGGTTTGGGAGGCAGTTGAGAAGCCGTGGCCAAGATTTCTGAGTGACGACGTCGAGGTTTTGGAGTATGAGACAATGGATATCCATTAATGGCAATGCGTCCCAAATGGATAAAAGGGAAGAGATGACAACTTCATCGTGTGCTGTGCTCGCATCTGGGCCAATGAGTAGATCTAGAAGTGGATGTGTATCTTCCATAGCCCCAAGCGCCCGAATGCGGAGAGTCTGTCGGAAGCCTGGGTTGAATGTATTTTCGTCGGTAAAGCGTTTGGACTCCTCATGGACTTCAATGACGAGTGTGTCTAGATGCCTTTCACCAGAAGTCGCATGGGACCCAACAGCCCTTGCAAATTTCCAGAAGTTAGTTTTGAAGTCATCCATCTTGTAAACGTGACAGTAAATACGTCCGATGGGCCGCATGGATACACATTCCAGTATGTTCACCAGTTCTAGGATGGTACCAGTCAAAGAGATGGTAAGTAAATTAGGGAGGTGAACAATACGCCCAGGTGTTCCATTTCCGGCAGCTATATTCTTGGGGAATGCATGAACGAGTGTGAGGTGTTCTAGCATGACAAAATACTCCAAAAGATTTAGAAATTCGTGTCGTGAAGGTCGCTCAGAAAATGGAAGGTGGTGAAGAGACATATTCCGTAAATTTGTATAGCGAGGCGACACAAGACCTATCGGAGTCCTGTGGAGTTCCAGATAAAGCATAGAAGGCAGGTGTGCACCGAAGGAGGAAGTGATTCGTTTCGAATATTGCAAGTCGCTATTGGTGTTGTCAGGTCGTAGGATGTTTATAGTAAGGGATTTGAGCGAAGGATTAGGGTTGCTCAGAGCATCCAATAAGGGCCCTATGTCATATATGGAAGATATAATGTATATATCCCGAATCATTGGCGCATAGTGGAGTGTATGAAAAACCGACTGCTGATTCATCGCATTGATTATCGCTCGCACGGATATTGGCAAGGATTTTGACCGATAAAGCGAAATATTTGTCCATCTAGGATGCGAAAAATCGATATGGCTCCAAAGCTCACCACAATCTAGTGCTGCCTGGCGCCAAGTAGAACAGACGAGAGTGATATTTACTATCCAGCTCCATCGTGGTAGATGAAAAGATGTTTTTGCGCAGGTAACGAAGATTTGCTGTAAAACCTCCCGCGGAAGGCGACATATGGGGAACACAGAACTCCTGAGCCCATGGGTATGATCCGACTTTACATCGTTACTCTAGAAGGGTCATTAGCTGACGATTGAAATTCTCAACAGTCTCGAGGAAGAATCCTCTTAAGGACGTACTGGCGCAGCTTTATATCTGTGAGAATTAAGATCCTTCGGTCGCTCAATCAATGGTGGTACCATTCCCAAAGAACACATCTTGTGCTAAACACTGAGCCATAAATCGAGGAACAAAGTGAGGCATACTTACAATGTCGATGGGGCAAGGACATGAAGGGAATCAAGTACAATGTGCTAAGCCCATAATTCATTTAAACTGCACAGGAGGATTTCTCGTATTTGATCAAGGGTCACATTGACGGGCAAGAACAAAAGACCTGAACAAGGGAGCCTGGGAATATTTGTTAGAAGTTGCGACAGACAATGAGCAAAAGGACCCTTCCAAATCTCCCTGCCGAACAATAGTGGATCGGGTAAGTTTGATGGTATTCCTGGGGTTATCAAAGATTAGATTACCGTTGATCTCTTTCTTCTACATACATTCCTTACTCATTGCTTCGTCCTGACTCTCGTTATATGCGGGCGTAAGGCACGGAGACCACGTCTCACATTTGCGTTCGCGGCGCCAGTCAATTAGGTTCACATAACGTTATGCGTCTTTTTCTTTCTCTCGAGTCCTTCCCCTCACTTCAACAGCCCGGAATTACTGTTGCGACCGCAACCTGAGTGCTGAATAGCACACAAGCCTTTGTTTTTCAGATCTTTGAAGGGCCGTATCCTTACGTAAGTGAGGTCGATCAGTCTTTTCAAGTTGTTGGCAAGAAGAGTTGGCAACTTCTGGCCGGAATTGGTCCCGCAAGTACTCATTGTAGTAGCCTGGCCCCTGAGTGCAGTACATAACAATCGGTTGAAGTCCGTATCTATGTGATCCATGTTGGGATATCACATTTTGTGATATACCAAAAGGGGTGCCACGAGCACAATGGCCAGGGCTACCACTCCGACTGCTGCTTTGTCCACAGGACACGTATATAGTTGCACGGACTCGAAGGGCACCCTCAGTCAATTATACGCGACTGAGGGTGCGCCATGATTTATTATATCAATAGACTTACGGACGACTAACTGATACCTAGATAATTACTTACGCATCGCGTGTTTATCTAGGTATATTCAATACAGTCAATTATACGCGACTGAGGATAATTACTTACGCATCGCGTGTTTATCTAGGTTCTTGCTTAGACATAGCTGGACCAACTGGTAACAATTCCAACAATCCATCAGTCTATCTACATAGTCAACGGCCTTTGGCGGCTGGGTTATTTGCATTCTCCTTGACTGCCAGATCGATAATCGTCAATTGCTCATCTCGACGAATAATTAAGTTCAGTCACAGTGACATGGTACTTATACGAGTCGACTGTTACAGTGCTATGCACAGATAGAGGTTAATAGGTATGAACTAGGTATGACATACGCGATACAGAATTGTGAGGTATAAATATTGTGAGTAGTATGCAAAAGGGTGTAGTAATTATCACAGAAAGAGATTGCAAAAACTGGTGTACAACATGAAAAATGAGGTTTACCCTATCACTCGGGTAAATCGAAATACCCTCTAAACATAGACTCTGTCCGAAGGTTGGTGGTCCGTACTGCAGAGTGGATGTGAAGGAAAAGCCGAGGAAAACGTCGAGTAAAATATGACAGATATCCCTCAGGCATGGGCCCAAGGTGACGCTTGACATTGTCAGGCAAATCCTGATAGTGATGTTTCTGAAATCGACGACACCATAAACGAATGTTTCCGACTAGTGAGATGGTTCCTGACCTTATTCCGTAAAGCTCGCAAGAGATCCTGAACAGAACGTCCATCGTATTTTCGGAACTTCCCTAGATTTTCCAAGAAGATCTTATCCAAACGTGAATGCCAATCATGTCCGACAATCGCAAATGCGTCCGTTTCCAGCACGATTAAGTTGGGATCTCTAGGATCTCTGCACATGATTTCAAACCGATCAGAAGCGTCTTGCAAGAAGTTCAAACGTCGTGCAGGGTCCCAAAAGAAAGGATGTAATAGACATGTCGTCGTATCTGGCCTACAAACAGCGCAGTAACAATCAGTATGTTGACATGGAAGCAAAGCTAGATGAATTTTGCGCACCTTGCCTGAGCCACCGGATCGAGCATCTGCGTTATTAAATTTACCGCCTCCGCCCCTTCCTCTCCAAACCTTTCCAGGCCGTCCAGATTTTTTTCGTTTTTCAAAATGCTGACTTCCCGCTCGAAGCGGTCACCAAAGGGATGACTCCCATTTGTCAGAACATAATAGAACAAGCACCCAAGTGCAAAGATGTCGACCGACTTCGTCAAGCGCGTCGTTCTCGACGTACCCGATGTCCCTGTTGCAGTACCCGTGCTCCCCCGCGACGACATCGAATGATCATCAGACAAATCGTCCAGCTTCACCTCATCTCGCAGAATCTCGGGTGCACGCCATCCAACAGTCCCTGCTGCCATGGACCCATGTGCTGTTGGGAGGAAGCTAGTCTGGTCAACATCGAGTTTCTTGCAGAGGCCAAAGTCAGATATTAGCATCCGATACATAGTCTTGCCGCCAGGGCCGGGCTTAGCACCAGAAACAAGGATATTTTGTGGTTTTATGTCGCGATGGACAAGCTTTAGGGCATGGAGGTGCCGTAGTCCACTTGTGATCTCCTTAAGCGCTTTTTTGGGCTCAAAGACAATGGAAATGTCACGCCATTGTTCCCTGTCAGGATTTTCTATAATGTCAGCGAGGGATGCAGGACACAGCTCTAGAGCGATGTATAGGAAATTGGCGTGAGCCTCTTGGTAGTAATATCTAATGACGTTGGGATGATCGTCACTTTGTTGCAAGATGCTCACTTCCCGCGACGCTAGGGTCACGAAATCCTGAAGCAATCGTTTAACAGCGACGGCACGGCCTTGTAGTGATCCCTTAAATACTACAGTTCCGTGCGACCCAAAACCTACAAAAGGACTCGAGTTGATCAAACACCAGCGGACAGCAGATACGTTCATACCTAAAATCGAATCCGATACAACTAGAGAAGGCGCGGAGGGCGGAGGCTTTGGCGAATTAATGACTATTGACGACATCGGAGGCGGTTCCAGCGCCTTTTCAGCAGGATCCGTGCTCCCATTAACAGGAAGAACCTTTCCTTCCTCTCTTTCGTCCGATTCCGGCAGGACGATGCCCACTTTCTTCTTCTTTCCCCGTTTGCCACGTCTGTTCTTTCGTTTCCCGAGAATCACAGGGTTATCCTCGTTCACGTCTCCTTCTTTATCACTCTCGTCACCGGCAGCGGTATCGGCGGACTCTGCGGAACCATTTAATGTGATTTTCGATTCTGGTTTATCGGGCACTAGTGGTGATGATCTATCCCGCTGAGGAGAACTCGGGACGGGCTGGGTGACGAGTTCCGGTGGAGAAGCCGAGTTCGGCTTCAACGGTGAATCCGTTTCCGCGATGGTTGAGACCTTAACTACCTCAGGCTGATATACGGCCGGTGGCTTCGGTTTGTCGTCGAGTTGGACGCTGCTTTGATAAAGACTTTTAGGAAGACGGAGTCGCTTGATACCTATCCAGACTGAAACGATGCCAAAAATGAAGGTGAAAGCGACGACCTCCAAAAAGTTTCTTCGCACTACCTCGGCCCATCCATTCTCCGCAGAACCTCCGATCGCTGGTACAGAAGGGTCCGCACCAATTCCCGGAAGGCCAATGACCACTGATTCATTGTTGACAGCTTCTACGGGTTGCACATTACCAGGCCATGGGAGAGGGAAACGTCCGTCGGTAGGACCGTCCAAGAGCCTCTTCAATCTGTCTCCGTGACCGTCGCCTTCTTCCAATCGTCGCATACCCACGAGACATCGGCGATCGGCGTAAATAGCATTCCCGGAACATATCTCTCGTTCCCATGCCTCTCTCTGCTCTTTGAGTTTTCGCGCTTTAGTAATGGCATCAACCTCTGTCAATAATTCATCATCCAATTCCCCATGATCGGGTCCCTCAATCAGTCGTACCCTTGCAGGGCGTTCGGGGCCACCAAACGCGACGAGAGGAAAGCGGTTAGGGCTCATGGCAAACAGGCTCCCTGTTTCCTGTACCATTCCAACATAAGCAGCCTCACGGTTGGGAAGTTGAGTATCTGGTGTGACATTCGGAAGAACATCCTCGAGAAGGGGGCGAGGCTGTAAAAGGACAAGGGCGTTGTTACGAGCGTGGGAGCCCGTTTTGCGAAAAACATCAAATATCGCAACTCTGAATTTAGATTGTTGAGAAGATCACGATGATAAACTGAGACTACTGACATAGGCATCGAGAAGGTATGTCCCCACATAGGCAAGGATTCTCCTTGCCCATGAAGATCACCCTTTGTCCGTATTTTGAAGGCAATAATTTCACCGTTAGGCAAACTTTGAACGTATGCATCGTCCTGAGTATGCCTATAAGTTGCTTGGATGGGATTATCTTTGTTGTTTGGTCCATAGACAGAAAAAGACAGATTTTGGGTAGGCAGTCTAGGTCCAGCATTCCGGCGTGTGTCTCGAATTGACACGTAGTAATCTTTTTGGGGTGAAGTATGGTTGAGTATGTCAATTACGAAAGAATGTACTCAGACTCACCGGTTCGGCCGATGTACACCTCAGTAGGACTCGACATCGGTGGTTTACTATCTTCCAACTCGTCCAAGTCGAGACCTCCATCTTCATCGTCTGGCTGCTCCCATGCACATTCTGAGTTCAGTGTTGCCTTGATCCTCCCCGTTTCCAACTCTATCAACAACAACGACGTCTCCTTCCTCCCGACAAATACACGACCGTCATCAGAACCAGGTAATGTGAAAGGTGACATGTCAACGAGCTCGGACATGGAGAAAGGGAAGCGCTGAAGGGGGCTATTCGGTGTAGCCATGACATAAATGTCGCCCGACTGCGGCTCAATGACATACAACTCTTGTGGGGTTGTTTCGTCCGTCAGATCTGGGTCATTGTCTACGTGCGTAGTTCGAACGAGAGGTCCAAGAGCTGATGGTGCGGAAATGCTGGTAGAAGAAGGAAAAGACGACATCGACCATAAAACATTTCCCGAGGTTCTATTCAGTGCATGAAACTTCCCGTCGATTGAAGCGACAAGAACGATGTCTAGTAAGCCGAAATCATTCGTTCCAGTACTTTCTCTGCTTGAAGAGATAAAGGAGTACTCGGAAGGGCCACGTTCAGCAAGAGCATGACTCCTGCGTGAATTTGAGCTGAGCGAGATAATCTCAGCCACACATATGGAAAGCAGTGCTAGAATGACAGAGAAGTAATATAGCAGGACCATTTGCGCTCATCCCAGCGCTGGGAATAGAGGCAATTATGAAGGTCAGTCGACGTCGTGATGTGGGTGAATACTGTGGCTGTGCCAACTCTTCCCATGTCAATCTATCTCAACGACATTCACTCCGATTGCCGGAGTCCAGTATACTTCTTCTACTAGTTTTTGCGCAGCACCTCAGGGAAAGTCCGCAAGTATGTCATGGCATAATCTACAAATTGCCTCTTTTCGCTGGACCATCTTCAAGCTGTTACTAAATAAGCAGCAATAAAACCTAGGCCCAGTCTTATGCTTCTCACTACGGGATGAAAGTCCCCGACTCTGTGGAGCTTGACATCTTGGTATCCCCTTTCAATTGCACTCGAGTGGACAACTGAACCAGTCCACCTACATCAGGTCCATTTATAACAGAAGGGGAGCATCTCCTGAACCACGTCCGGCGCTCATGCCTTGCAATCTACGAAAGCGGTACTTCAGTTTTACTCTGCCTTCTTCAGCGTCGTATAGTCCCTTTGATAGCCCAGAAGTGGTGCAAGGTAACCTCCAATTACTATGACGAACTTTGCGATCGTCAGTCCAACTGTTCGATTAAGCGACCAATGGAAACATTACTTACAAGCTTCTCTAGCCACATGAAATGGCCAGGAAACGCTGGATATGTATCTCCCCAATAAGATGCAACCGACGCTTCTAGTAATTTGGGAGGCCATCTTTTGCCTACAAGATTGCGAAAGAAAATCTCTTTCTCCTCGTCCTATTACATGCGTTCAGCACACGTATGAGTGTTAAGAAACGAACGTAACCTACCATTGGATCAGTCCTTTCATAGAAAGCACATTCTTCGCCTTTGAAAGTCCTCAAGGAGTGCACAACACCCTTTCGTATAACCACATCCCCGTCTTCAGGCATGTAAATTCTGACATTTGAGTCGAGCCTAACTTCCATTCTGCCCTTTACCACACGAAAGATCTCATCGTGCGTCTCGTGCCAGTGCGGAGGCACGTAGAGGGTATCGGCATCCGCTTCGCCAGAGAACTGATTCAGAGTAAGGTATGATTCATTCCGGAGGAAAGTCTGTTGGGTTGGGTTATGTCAATGTCTTGAAGTATTAGTGGTTGAAAGTACCATTGTGGCTCCTTTACCCAATGAAATAGTCTCGGGCAATTCTGATGAAAATGCGGACATGATGGCAAGAAGCTGCGAATTTTCCACGTTCTCATAGAGTTGCAGACGCGGGTCAATTTGTCATTCATGCATTCCCAAGTGTTCGTTATCTCCCAAGAGTTCACATGATAGATGTCATGGGACAAGACCAAAACTACGTTTTAGTTGGCGATTCCTCGTCTACCTCAGCGATGTCTGTCAATAATCTTCATTGATAAAGATGCTTGACTGCTGAAGTACATATACAATGTCAAATCCGACTAGACACAAATGCTGGCAGCTGCTAGAATTTGGACTGCACTCTCCCGCTTTCCTCGCCCTTCTTCTCTGCAATCTCTTCATCGCTTACTACACGTCCATTTATCTCCTGCTCCACTTCACTCGCTATTTCTGCTAGGAAGAGGGGCTTTCCATCCTCCTTCTGACCGCAAGGATCGCCCCCAATGAGACTCACGAAGACACCTTTTCCAGGGACAGGATATGATCCCACTTGGACCAGTTTTTGGCAACGCTCCTGTAACGAAGACAAATAGGGTGCAATATACGATTCGGGACGCCTGTATATTTGAAATGACCCAAAACGCTTAGACGTAGGTGATGCAAGACTACTCACTCGGTGAAAATTTGTATCCGTAAAGGACGCTCGCTCTTGGGCGGTAGTGGAAGGAACGGAGTCAAGCCGGTCAACATCCGTTGAAATAGTGACGGAATACCGGGGAATACACATAGACGCCCTTCAAGTCTCACGACAGGCTAGACAAATCATTAATTTGCATTCAGGGAAGGAGGAGGCTACGCACAACCCACACTTCATTGGAGATGAATATCACCTCTGCGTCCCTCGGAAATAACGCCATTCTTCTAACTGCCTCACGCTGTTTCTCATTGCTAGGCGAGAACAGTTGACGATTCCGACCAAGAGCCTCCATGCGTCGTATTGTCTCGGCATGGTGTACTAGTGGTTGTTTGAAAGATTTCGCAAGAGAACCGTATGTAATGTCTTGGATGCATTGCGACCTTCAGTAGGTACGAGAATGGGACAAGATTAGACAAAGCGTACCATCGTGTGTAGGTCCAATACCCCCAGTCGTAATCACAAAATCATACTTCTTCACCATCCGTCTGCTAGCCTCAATGCTACGGGTTGGCGCAGAGGACAGTATTAGTATCATCGCTACTTGTTTTTTAAGTCCCCAACGCACATTTCCGACTCGTCATCAGGTATAACCTCCACTCGTTTCCTGTAGACAGCTCATCGGAATGTTCAAACCGATGGAAGAAGAGACGCACAGCTGGATGCCATGCTCGAAACAATAACGCGCAAAGAAATTTGAATTCCGGTCAAGCGTTTTACCGTTGAGAATCTCATCACTAAACGCGTTTTCGCTAAGCAGTCGGCCACCAAAGTATACCACAGGACACACCCTATGACGAGTGCAGCAGCAGTGCGTATATGACGACCTTCCCCTAAAGGATTGGGTGGTATTGGAGAGACTGGAAAACGCAGTGTATCCTGATTTTTTGACCCATTTCTTGTCGGAATTGGAGGAGTATTTGATGAAGACATGTTTATATTTCGTTGCTTTGGAAATGAAGCTCGTGTGCAACTTATGCGAGTCGCTGAGGAAGGCGTGCACGAGAACACTGTGGTAAATCGGAGTGACAAGGACATGGTTTGTGACCAGCTCTCAGCCGCTTCGGCGTGGCTCTCAGATGACTATCATGGCGAATGTTGGAGCAGTTTTGTTCCCATGCAGTATCTCGATCTAGCATCCCACGTTCCAAATACACGGTTCAAACACGATTGATAAGCCGGCCTCTATTGCTTTCCTGCAACTCATAACCAATCTGCTAGTGTGACACCTTTACTCAATTTGTACGGAGGTCTCGAATTGCCTCGTTTGAATCCTACGTCATGGCCAATCCTTGATTCAAAATTCAAAACATCAAGGTGTTTAGGCCTTTGAACGTGCTCCTCGGAATATAATTATATTGACTTCAGCCAAACTTTCATTTCCATCTCTTCATTTAGGCCCCGTGCTCGCACTAGATCAAAAGTCTGTCCCTCCAAATGAGTTATAGCTAGTATGGGTTGTACGGACTCGGATGGTCGCGTTTGGCTTTCAGAATTAGCGGTGAGACAAGCTCACTACGAGGGACTTGAAGAAGTATGAGCAGCGAGTGTAGCGGAATGAGGAGGATGAATTCAGGTCAGTAGGGATGGTGTGAAGAAGCGAAAAACACGAGATGTAATGTGGCGTAGATGTAGATCTAGTTAGACGCGCGCTGTGAGCGCAGTGTGAGACGACGAGTAATAGGTGTACATGATTTATGACTTACCTGTGAGCGCAGTTGTGAGACGACGAATAATAGGTGTACATGATTTATGACTTACCTGTGAGCGCAGTTGTGAGACGACGAGTAATAGGTGTACATGATTGATGACTTACCTGTGAGCATAGCAAGATGATAGGGTCATCATTCACCACGCTCGCTGCTACGAGTGGAAATTACAGCCATTTTCATAACGTTAGACCCCTTTGAGTTCCGCTTGTTTAGTTGTTTGGCCTGATATCCGCGATGCCGGGCTTGCTGCCGAAACGTAACACTGCTTTTTTCGGACAAGATATCGTCGTAGCTCCGTTGAAAAGGACAGTTGATGGACGAACTCGAATGCTCAATGGCTTTGGAGTAACTCATATAATACTAATACCACCTCAAGCTACATGATCCGTAGTGTTTGCGACGCGAAATTACTGGTGAGAGACAGCGACGAGGTTTTCTCAGGCAGCGGAAGTGGCAGTTGGAGGGTCACAGTAATAAACGACGTTATCATTCGGCAAGCCCGGCATCGCGGATATCAGGCCAAACAACTAAACAAGCGAAACTCAAAGGGGTCTAACGTTATGAAAATGGCTGTAAAAAAAGGAATTGGCGTGACAGACGCGCGGCAATCTACCTTATTCATCTCGTCTCACCAAAAAGGTCAACATTATCTATCATGACACGGGAAACGCCTAGTGAGCGCTATCTAGTTCATTGAGATGTCGACTGGGTGGTGCAAACTTTGACTCAAAGACCCCTATAGCTGCTTCGCGAAGGACCGTGGAGGAGTTCATGCGGCTAAGGTATCCGACGTTTTTTTAGCAACTCAAATGATCTTCTGATCAGTACATATATTCTCTGAAGTGCGGTATGCGGTAACAATTGGTTTCAGTGTACAGACATGCCCAGGTGCCAGATGGGCGGGTTTCACTGGAGCATTTGGTTCTTCTTGAGGTTCAAGCCACTTTCAGTGTGAGTTCAGTTCTGTCGACTTAAGCCATTACGACTTGGCAATTTCAGTCTCTGCTCATTATCTCCACCCGACTCAGTCTCTGGAAGCTTGCGTTCTATAGTCCATTATCTCGTCCGCTTTCAGGGGTCCCTCCCACCGAGTCCTCATTCATTTTCTTACATTCTGTTGTAATTCATTAGTTTCAGAAGGTCTACCGGACCGGATCTCCGCCCTTCTTTTTTGGAAAACATAACATGGCTAGCCATTCTTGAACGATACTGTGCAGCTATTCGATGCTGGTTACCAAGGAGTCTTCGCGATCTTGATGAATGTTTGTTTTAGAGCATGCCGTCAATCGGAGCATATCAAGCGTGTCCAGCTGAAGACCCCTAACTGCTTGGTCGCGCCGTCATCCGGGCATCTTCCATACCTTAATTAGCTGTGGATATAAAGAGCTCTTCTTCACGTGTGCAATTACTACACGACTCCTATATTATGGGCTTGTGCCATCCTGCCTCCTCCGCTCTGATACCATATGTCATCGGCGCTCCCCCCAGATGTGGTCAAGAGGTAACTGTCCTCCTCCATGCTCAGCTCAGCGTTTTTTGACTTCTAGGACGCATCGATAGTTCTGGACCTCTCGTAGGTCTGCATCATCTTCGTTCCCCTGGTTCTCACGCTCTCCGTTTTTTTTCCTTTTTCTTTTTTTCCTTTTGCAGTTACTTGGTTACTTGTTCAATTGGGGTCTGTACGGTGTAGTCTCAGTCCAAGTTTGTGCGTCACATATCCTTCTTTACCCACTCGTTCTTACAAGTCATTCCCGTTTGCATAATATAGACTACTACTACATTGCTTTTCCTAATGATCGCCTATATTGTAAAATCCTCGTCTATGGAGTATTCCTGCTAGAGTCTCTTCAGACTGTCGTCATCACACATGACGCATTCGCAAGTTTTGGGGCTGGCTTCGGTAGTTTCAAGGCTCTCGACGACATACAATTTACGTGCCTGAGTATTCCCATCCTAAGTGGCATCGGTAAGTTCATTCAAGGTCCGATCAGCTCGCGATTGTTGATACCTCTTTATGGCACAGTTGGATGTGTGGTCCAGATGTACTATGCCTACCGGATCTATATCCTTTCCAGAAGTAAACTGATTGGATATGTGATCGCAGTCGTGAGTTGTGAATCGCTTTATTTTCCCTCCCAGCATCTAAGCAACAAAAGCCAACAGGTCTCATTTATAGGATGCGTCGCGGGCATCGTCACTGGTGTCAAGTCATTTGAACTGGGAAGTTTGAGCAAGCTTACCCAGACTACTGTATTCATTAGTGCTGGGGTATATCCCATTTTATCCAATTGTTCTCCTGCAAGTTGTAGCTGAATGACGGTCTAGTTCTGGTGGGGATGTTGTGCTTTGTGCGATGTCACCATTGCGTTTTCCATGACATACCTGGTACGCAAAGGTGTCCCTCTTGATACATCAAGTCAAGACTATTTTTCGACTGATTCCTACTATTAGCTGTCACGCCATGATACCGGATTCAGGTCAACCCACCTGACAATCATCCGGCTGCAGCGTCTGACCATCGAGACAGGGACTGCAACAGGTAGAATCGTTTTTTAAACCATCAATAAAATCGAACGAGCGCTAATCTCAGATGTCTGCAGCATTGGTTGCCATAACCAATCTATTTCTATTTTTTAAATATCCCGAGACGAACTATTATACTTGCCCTGTGCTGATCATTGCGAAACTTTACTGCAATACGCTACTCGTCCTGTTCAACAGCCGCATGCGGATTACAGGCGGGAGGGAAGAAGCTCATGCCACGCACACTACCACAGATTTCTTGAATACACAACCTCATTACGTTGCCTTTTCACGTCCTCCTTCGGTGTACTTACAAGAGTGGAGACAATCAGTGCGTAAGGACGCGGATGGTAATAGGTTGGGGGAGGTTTGTCAAAATATTTGGCGATATCATGCCAAGATTCAAAACTAAATTTTCTCATAGGCTGGTAGCAGCCCCGGGATTCAGGTCACGACTGATGTTTTCGTAACTGACGATTCAGGCAAAAGCCGCGATCACACTTTCGAAGAAGCTGTGTAATTCCCTGAATAGAATGTACAACTACTCGAGTCCACGTTCAATTACTTATCAATAAAAACATGTCGACTCAAGAGCAATATCTCTTGACTTCATCGGGAAGCATACGCCAATACATGAATCTTAGTATGACTATATACGTAGCCAGATTTTGGTAATGAATATTGAGCTCTATTGATCCAAATACAAGATAATTGAAATAAATCCGCTAAGATTGATTGTAAAGGGCCCTAGTTAAGCCAATCAATGGACTTAGAGTACCAGACTGCAGTCATCATGAGAGGTGTCGTGATAAAGAATATGGAGGTATAGGGGAGCAAACAAGACAACTCGGATGTATGGAACGCAGGACGAAATCAAACAAGTGCAAAGGGAAACGATAAACGCCGAATTTCCCAGTTTAGAAGACTGCGGCGCCAACAATAGCGCCAAGGATGATGCCAAACCAGCTACTTCCCTTCATGTGAACGGCTGCGTTGGAGGTATTGGCGGGCGACGCAGATGACTTGGTGGCAGAGGCAGTGGAGGAAGTCGTCGAAGAAGCAGAAGTTGTAGCCTTGGAGGCCGGAGCGGCAGCAGAGGTGGCGCCGGCGAGAGGGGCAGTAGATTGACCATTAATCTGATCTAAAACGGCCTGGCTGAATTTTCCGTTCATTCCACTCATTCTGAAAGACGGAGACACGTAAGAATAAGAATGATAATCCGACGTTGCTCGGTAAGCTCACGTGAATTTGGCCGAGAAAGCAAGAGCGGGAAATTGAGGGGCAGCTGAGTCCTTTAGGTTCAGGGATTCGACGCGGATGAAACTGTCGAGCAAGTTAGTATATTATATTAGCAAGATATGAACACACGTACTATTGAGCGCTGTTAGGCCCAATGGAAGGATCCGGTGTAAATTGGATTGATTGGGTGGTAGAAACATCCACACTTGCAACAATAAGCTGAAGGGAAGTCTATAAGATAAATTCACAAGTCAATCTTCCTATTATGCCACAGAAAGGAATTAGGCCTGCCTGTTGTTGAGCATTTCCAGCATAAATGGAAACCTTGGCAGGTCCGAAGTCTTTCAGAGTAGGCTTCATGCCATCATCCTGCCAATTAATGGTCGCCTGTTGTCCCCCAACGAAGGTCGTGGATGCAGTGGGGGATGTAATCTATCGTGTTATTAGCGCCCACTAGAGCAAGATGCGAAAAAAGCATACGAAGACGTTCCCGAGGGCAGAAGCGGAGAGGGCGAGCAGAGTCAAAGACTTGAAGAACATTTTCAGTTCACAAAAGAGAGAGCGTGTTGTTCAAAGAATGTCAGTATACGCAGCACAATGGCTGTAAACTTGGGGACGTCGTTGAGTAGATAGGTGGGATGAGGGATCAAGAAAAAGGCGGAGTTCGTATTTTTCTCTAGTTATTCACGCGGAGTGTTGTGCCTGATCATGATGATCATGAAGAGAGCACATGCTTCAGTATGTGCTGCCATCTCAATTCCTAGTTTGATGATCGTTGTCGTATCATGCTCAAAACGGCACGTTCTTTCAATCTTTCAATGATGATGGTAGTTGTAAGATATTGAAAACGTAAGGACCCAGGTGAGATAATACGCTGCTTTCACTGAAACTTGACGCGGGAAATACTTCATCGGATGAAAGAATTGATGCCGGATCAGGGTTGCAGAAAAACGGAAGGCACCGGTACCTGAAGCAATTCGTTCCCTGAAAATCAACCGCAAGCTTGGTCACAACGGATAAAGATTATAGCAGAAAATTTCCCTTTTAATTTTATGAATAGTTAATTTATATTTTACTTTCCTTATTAGGATAAAATCACAAGGAATTCATGTGTGGCGACTTGTTCGTAAAAGACGGCTTTGAATATGAAAGTGAGTTAAAAACGATAAGAATCTCTCAAACCATGGTAAAGTTGTACATAGTGGTACTTCATACGAAGCAAACTGGAATATTGTACATGATGAACATTGGTTCAGCCTATGCTTTGGATCAATCAAGAAATTTCGTGTTGCCCTAAATATTCGCGAGCGTGTTGCTTCGCTTCTTCAGACACTTTGGGATCTGGAAGACATCGTACCGATAAAAACGATGCAATTGACCACGATAACTTACTGTGCAAGGCGGCCTTATAACCGGCTAAAACTCGAGTCTGGTGTTGCTGATCGTCAGGATCATCTTGTTCGTGGATTCCGGCTGCGTTCAATATCTCTCGTGCGTGCTTCTTGGCGTCATCTGAAGTATTTTGATCTACATTGATAATGTAAGGAATCGCCACGCCAGAGGAAAAAGAAGACGTGCTGTGTAAAGTGGCTTTGTATCCTCCTACCAAGACGTGAGCAGATTTTCTTTTGGACACAACAACGTACCTAATACACGATTTTCGTGGGAACTGGATTGATCAGGATGTTGTTGAGATTGTAATTCCTGGAGCCGTTCTGTGGCGTGAGCCTTCGCCTCATCTGAAACTCTTGGATTCTTGATGGAAGCCCTCAATGTAATTCCTGGAGCCGTTCTGTGGCGTGAGCCTTCGCCTCATCTGAAACTCTTGGATTCTTGATGGAAGCCCTCAACCTGCCGCCACTCGGTCAGGATTCTTAACATGTTCTTCGAGGTGGACGTCAATTAAACAGATTTGAACGAGAAGTGAAGAAACAGACCACTGGACGCCATAATTGAAGCCGACTATGAAACTTGGGAGTTTTCAAGAGCTCAGTCTACGACGTCATCATTTATATAGGACTTCAGATCTCAGACCCTGACGTAGATACACCTTCAATAGATTTGTGAAACACAACGGCCTAGATGTATCAATGTCTTTTGTGACGTCAAATTCATGCTCATCATGTGACTTACGCGGTGATACTTGATGCTACACGATGGCATTAAGCTTTCGTGTAACATTTTTAACATTGATAGCATCGGAGTCACTGATTAGAGCTGAAAGTTGCTTCGATTTCGTTATGTGACGCACCTTTCATGTTCAAGATCTGCCTGAGTTGAATGACAGTCTTCCTTTTCGGCGAAAATCAATCTACGTTGGCTGACTCGTTGGCTGACTCTCGTTGGCTGACTTCAACTCGTTATCTCTAGGGTGGTACTGTCACTTTTTTACTTGACTCAAACCTCCTGGTACTTTCCAACACTAACCGGAACTTTCGAGCTATGGGTACTATTACACTTGACTCGTCGACTTTGCCGAAAATTAGGAAGCTATGTGTTAGCTGCCGGTCAAGAAAGACCAGGATACTGCTCAACGAGAAATTCCTTCAGAGCTCGGCTTCTTCTCCGTGCACTACGATATCCACTCCATCGGCTCAACGTTACTATGGATCTTTTGTAGAGACTGAAGGTGGAACACTCCACGTTAAAACTCCGTCGCTCGCAGATGTCGATGCATGTATCTCGAGACCCGTTATCAGTCTGTCGAGGTCCATATCCAAACTTCAGATGCAGCGTACACGTTCCCATTTAATCTCAGTAAATATCATCTCAGTTCCGTTCATAAAAAGCACAAGACTTTCAACATCTGGTGAAGAGGAATTTCCAAGTTTGTCAATTCAAGTCTCTCAGGAACATATCCCATACACCCCTTCAATCATATCCTCAATAGGACATGTATGTGATGATACATCAAGTCAGTCTCTTCCTTGCGCTATTGGTTCATACGACATCATCGGTACACTGGGGAATGGTACTCATGGCGAAGTCATTTTGGCGTCCTCGAAGGAGAGTACAAACAACGATCTCTATGCAGTCAAGGTGTTGCGCGACGTGGAAAAACTTGATTTCATCCGGGAAGTCTCTATCCTCAAACTTATCCGTGAATGGTCAGATTCGCGAACGGCAAATGATACGGGAATTTGTTTCCTCCAGAAACTCCGAGAAGTCTTGCAAAATGAGCATGTGCATTGTCTCGTCCTGGTATGTCAGACATCTAATATTTGTCCCGCGAACCTTCGTTTATTGAGCCTTTAAGGAATACCATCCTACGACGTTATCCGACTCCGAAGTCGCATCTCATTTCAGACTGACGAACGATACACACGCCAGGTTATCCATGTCGGTCTCTTTACCAGTAGCACTCGACCGTTGTTTGACGTCAAGCACCCCCATAGAAGAGACTGTTCGATCTGTACGCTTCTTGATTGCCGAGATATCTCTTGGTCTAGCATTCCTTCACGCTCGGGGTTTCGTTCATCAAGACATCAAGCCCGCAAACGTCTTGATTTCCTGCACCGGCCATATCATCATTGGAGACTTTGGTGCTACCTCCAAGATGCCTTTGTTTTCGAGTGAAGATGATAGACAGCCCTTCGACGTTGAGGTAGGACCTTATGGACCAATAGTACTGGACGCCGATGATTTTGTCACCTTCACGCCTTTATATGCAGCCCCGGAAATGAAAGAACGGACTTCAGGTGGGCAAGTTATCTATGATCATCGTTCCGACTGGTGGAGCCTTGGAATACTCCTGTACGAATTAGTCACAGGGACTGTTCCTTTCCAACGAATGGTCTGCTCTGAATATAATCTCGACGCAAGAAGAAGCGACGGGGATCGTAGTCTAACCTTTGGAGAACTCGAAACACTGTCTGATCGGCTCAAAGGACAAGATATCACCTGGTATCTTGGTCTAGACCATTTCCTACGCTCTGTAAGCTGGTCTCTCGCTCTTCTCCTAGATATTCTGAAATGGAGACGACGTTTAAGCTTTTGTCGCATAACCCCGAGGACCGTTTGTCTTGGCCAGACGTAAAAGAGCATGAATTCCTTAGTCCACTGCGCGGACTTTGGGAAGACATCGCTGACTTGAAACACCCGCCGTATCCCAGCCCACCGACTTCGCGGTTTCACGACCAGACATTGTCGCCAATGGCAGACCCCGATGATGCATGCGGTGTAATATCAATACCTGTCACTTTATCTTCCCGGGATGATATACTGGATGGAGTTGCAAGGACAGCGCATAAAGCTTCTTTCGATTCGGATGACCTCTTTCAGCCCAGCTCATCACTACCCCTCTCTCTCATGGCAACATGGGAACCACAGCAACTTTCGATTCGGATGACCTCTTTCAGCCCAGCTCATCACTACCCCTCTCTCTCATGGCAACATGGGAACCACAGCAACCTCAGTGATATATGACAGAGACTCAGACGGCGGTAGTCTCCCGCAAGCATTTCCTTCTTCTGCATCAATTTGGGCTTGCGGACACACACACAATACCTCGATATCAGAGTCAGAATTACATGACTCAGGGTGCGACGTATGCTCTCGCACCTTCGATGATTCGTCGACCGTCGACAAACTGAAATATACGGTCGCCATACCATACCTTCCATCACTATTTTCGTCTACCCCTGTCCTCGAATTCGACTACCAGCAGCACTTGAGGCATTCGTCATATTCTCCAAATTCTCAAGATATTGAGTCATCGGTCGTGGATGGAGATCCGATCGCTCTAGAGGACATCACCTGGTCGTTGATAGAGGCGATGGATTGGCGGGATCAAGTTCCTTTGGAGAGGGAACAGGTACAGCGTACATCCGGTAGGAAGAGGATATCACGTATTTTCAGACGGATCTTGCAGAGATTGTTCACAAGATAGTCAGAGTGGCTACGAGTTTGTGCCGTAAAGAGAGATTACACGGGTTGGACCTTTGGACATGTACTAGTACAAATTATTAGCTGAGAGGAAAAGCTTATATCCTGAAACACGAAGTACCTAGGAATAACAGACGCTTAATCTAGGTCATTACCTCGTATATGCTCACTAGTATCCTTGCAAACTGCAAAGGCTCTATTATTAGTAGCGGATTATCTAATGTATATATAGCGTTTACATTCAAAGCTCAAGTACACATGAGGAGTAAGTGGATGGATGGAGTCAGAGCTGTGATAACGCTCCAATCTTATGAAACAAAGTCCGTAATGAATCCATGAGGAGTAAGTGGATGGATGGAGTCAGAGCTGTGATAACGCTCCAATCTTATGAAACAAAGTCCGTAATGAATCAGGATTAGGGCGGCGCACAAGACAAAGGAAAATCACATCAGTGTGGTAATACGGAAAACGACTCATGCCATAGGAAAGCTCGGTGAGGGCATTCGACGTCGAAACTTCTCTTGATTCATGACTAGGACATTCAGTCAGATTAGATAGAGGGAATCAATTAGCAAACTCACAGCCACGATGCTCGGACAGTTCTGTCGTGCTAGCTGCTCTCGAGTGGCTCCCTTCCCGCTCGCGTTTTCGCCAGAATGCATCTCCGAAAGATATCTTCCTTTCCGGCATCTTTATCGGCTCATCAAACCCGTAATGACCATAGCCCTCGAGTATGGCTCTCCATGAAGGATCGATCCCAGCAGTGGCCTCAATGATGCCATCTTTATTAAGGCCAACATGAGCGACATGTACGAAAGAGTTTGCGGCAGGAAGTGAAATCATCGAGGGCTGTATCGATGTCCGATTACAGTCAGGAGTTGGCTTGCTTCTCAATGAAAAACTCAAAGATCGATTTTTGGAGGCTCCTGAAGAAGGGAGCATCAGTCCACTATTAATTCTGCTCAACGTGGTTGAGGACGCACGAGGAGGACACGTTTGAGCGATCACTTTCTTCGCAAGGATACTAGCTTCATCATCACCCTCAAACAAGAAACCAAATCGGCGGCTCTGGAAAGCTGTCACAACCACTTCCTCCAGACAGAAGAGATCTATTGCTCACCTTTCCCTGAAATACATGAAAAAAAGGTTTATCTACCTCATATACAAACCCAGCAAGGATTTTAAACATCCAAATTGGCTTGCCCGACGTTGGATCTAGGAGACGAAACCAATAGCTTCCAGCCTCGATAGGAGCTGGCGGTCTCTGTCCAGACCGCTCTCCAGTCTCACAGTCTTGCCCAAACACGAGGGTGCCTTTCATTCGCGAGTAAAACCATTCAGGAGTCTTAGCCGCGAGTTGGGCATGATAGATACGTGCGCTTGCGACTGCGATGATCGTATATGAGTCGGGCATTCAGGAGTCTTAGCCGCGAGTTGGGCATGATAGATACGTGCGCTTGCGACTGCGATGATCGTATATGAGTCGGGGCCAGGCCCGATATAACTGTTGAAGGGCGCAGCTCGAGGACGGGAGGATACGATGCCGGCATAAGCTGGGATATCATACTGTAAAACGGGGGAAGAGTAGGGGAGTCAAGGAAGAATTCGGGAATGAGCACATATTAACGTACAAAGAGCGTACAGCTTGGAGTCTAAGCCAAGAAGAAAGAAGCAGCGGGGATGTATGCCCATGTGAGTAACTTAGATTTGAGGCAGTCGTTATGCATCATGGTTCCCATGCTTCTGACGCGCGGCCGCTATACAGGGCGTGGAGTTAGGAAACTGCATTGCATCATATGTTTTCAAATGATAACGGGTGTGTTCGTTACTCTGGGTCATGCTAGACCATCTTATATGTAGGCAACGCACAAGAGGAAATGTTACAGCGCCTCTTATCGATTGCGTAACCCATTAGTAGGTGTTCATTTCCTTGTATGGCCGGTAGGTAAGGGTCTAATGATTAGAGAACGCTTAGCTTAACTGACTGACCGCAGCAAAGTTCTGCCTCAGGGGTGGATGTATTGAAGTTATTCATTGTACCCGTCGCTCTTTCTTAATGGTGCATATACTGCGATCATTTTACTTTTGTGTCACAGGGTTCGTTATCACGAAAAGAGGGAAGTACGATGCAAACATCGCAGAAAGACAGAGGCTGCACGAGGAACGCAGGTGGTTAGCTGTAGCTACCGCGTTGCATATGATATCGAACTCACAAGACTGTAGACCAACCCTGAAAACCAGCCTCCTTTGCACGAAGTGGGTGCGAATTTATCAATGCGGACACCGCGAACACCACTGAGCCCCATGCCATATACCTGGTATATAGATGTCATGATAGTCCACGACTTGAGATGTCGCAAAGATATAAATATACCTATTACGAGTAACAACAATTAAACCAGACAGGAACATTCCTGTAGAGTTAAAGACGTCTAGACGTGGTAGATACATGAAGCTTGAGGACAATCTTAGACAACCACCGACGCACCAGCAGCATTTTCCTTGTGCCAAGTATAAGGAAAGATTTCAGGGGTTTCTAAAGCCGAGTCACGAGGATCGTCAAATTTGGTGGACATCTCTTGCAGATGACTATGCGTAGCACCTTGTCGTGGAACGTGATATACTTAGTGCTGGCACTGTCACGTGACAAGAAACAGATATGCTGACAATTCCTTTGGTATATACACTTAGCAATGTACAAAATCTATCAGCGGGAGGACGTGGCTTTTTGGGTATGAATTCGTATCACCGCCGATACAGAACGGCCATCTCTGCAGAAACAACTGCGAGTCCGAAAGATGTCATTGTAGCTAGCGGCAACAGGTTCCAAAATGCAAATCTCCACTGGCCGATATGTGCAATGCCTTTCTGGCGCAGTATATTGTGCCACAGAAGACCTGCTAAGCTGGCAGAGAATACAAAGCTTACGGCGCCGATGTTACTTGCGACGGCTAAAGCTATAGCAGCTGCGCGCATACTGTCTTTGGGAAAGTTGGGCACTGCGCGGACAATCTTTGTTAGGAGGATCGTGGCACCTATATTAGTACCTGCGAGATTACAGAGAAGGACGCCCAGCACGCCGATAAGCCATATTGTGGGATGCATCTGGCCATCATGGGTTGCCTTGGCAAGCCAACCGGCGAAGAGTTCAATCCAGCCTTGATGTGAAAGACCCTCAATGAGGATGAACTGGGAGAAAGCAAACGGAATGAGGGCAAAAGGTAATCGTGGGAGAGCTGTAGCCAATGTAGGGAAGTGATTTGCGAATATAACCCATTTCTTTTTGGTATACTGTTGAAACGACACAAGTCCATCGGTTATTGGGTCTTTTTGAGTCATATCAGTGCTGTTTGTCATGGAAGGGCCTTCACCGCTGGTATGGGGCATCACTACATCGAGTCGTGAAACAATCGCTTCATCTTCGTCCCCAGGGCCAGTCGGGTGATCGTGAAGTTGAAGTTTTTCAGGATGAAATTGTCTTGTGGAGAAGCGATAGTGATCCCATGCAAGGTCAAATATAAGTTTTGCGCCTGCAAAGGGCAAGCTGATTTTCCAAACATCAACCTTGAAGAAACTAACAATGATGATGACGACAAGGCAGCTACCAAGGACGAAGCTGCCGACCAAGGCACCAATTGGATCGCGAAGGACGTCACGAGGGTTGAGATGGGTGGGCCGAAGAATTTTGCGTGGGAGATGTTTCTCGGAGCGGAACTGAACGAACAGTGCGAAGAAACACGACACCGAACATGCGAGAAAGGGGAGGATCGTGTACGCAGTGAATGCGGCGTTATTGACAAGGAAGCCCTCACAAATGACGACATTGGTGGGATTGCCAACAAACAGGACCATGCTTGATGTATTAGCAGCAGCGAACTCGGACATCAACCAAGGCAGTGGTTCAAGTTTAACGGCAGTAGTGTAATATACAAGGAAAGCCGTTCCAGAGAGAATGACAGGATCGTTCCCCAGCAACATACTGATGACGGTAAGCATGGCGTAGAAATAGAAGAACAACCTGCGGGTGTGTGAGCCCCCCTTGTTGCTAACCCAGTAGGCGGCGGCTTGCAAGATCCCGGTAATGTCCAAGGTTATCGCCATGTAGGCCAAAGTAATGAAGAGAATCAAGATGTTGTATGGCTTGATGTCATCTATCATATGAGAAATCAGTGTCTTCTCTGACAATCCGCCACAATGGTCTACACACCGGTTCCAACAATTCCGTTTCGTATTTGAGTAGCGCCGAGACACTGTGCTGCCCAAAGAATGGCAATTGCGATAATTGGAGCAGTTGTGAGGTTGATACAGACTCGACGGCGTCCAAAGCGAGGCAAACATATTGAGAAGGAAACGGGGTGGATTACGAATATGGCGGAGAGGAGGAAGAAGACAAGAGTTACAATTGAAAATCGATCAATCATGCTGAATAAGTAGGCCACCGAATTGTTCCCTTTGGATTAGAATGTGACTCGCGGTCGCGGAAGCGCCGACTTCCCTTTCTGTTGCCACTGAACAGGGCCTTCGTGAAAAACCTGTACACCTCAATGTCTGGGCGTGGAAAAACAACCTCTCTCTCCTCATCAATTTATGGAAATGGCGATTATGTACCTGATGCCATCATGGGTGTCATGCCTCCCGATTTTATTCCGATAATACTGAGGTTGATATAGCTTTTGCAAATTCGATTCGATTTACTTGATCAAGTTACACAACAAAAGAAGGGATTTACTCATTGTTTCTCTGCTACATATCTTTTGGAGATATCATCAACGTGTTGCCATGTCAAAGAAAATCGTTGATCCCATCATATCGGTCAACCCTTGGAAGCGAACCCGGGTCCTTTAGCGCTACAGTGCCTGAAGAAAACGCTTGCTTTCTCCATGTCTTCTGGCTCCCTTCAACTCTCATACTAAGGCATCTTCCTCTTGTTCTACGGTCATCTCTCTTCCCATGAACTCAAAGCTCACCGGTGCCATGCCACCGTTATCGGGCCTTCGCCGGAAACATCGGCCCAATTATACAAAAGCTTTCGAAGAGGAAAAGAAACGTCTACCAATACCTTCGCATCGCCATGCCGCTCCTTCTGCTCCATGGCCATGGGTAGACATCCACGACGGTTTGTTTCTTCATCACCTTTCAGTGCCATTAACTAATACTATGCTGTGTTGTTTAGATATCGATCCTGAGCAGTTGGAGTCTGAAAAGCCTCCTGTTCCAGATGAATGTGACCATACAACGTGTAATCAACGTGGTGGTTGCTGGAGGGAATACCCACAGTCCCTTTACCCGAATTGGACAACCACACAGGTTGAGAAGAGCAAGATTTCTGATGCGATTGTTAATTACAACAGGGCTGCCCCGTGTAGAGTCTACCACGTCGATGTTAACAATGAGGGACTCTTCACAAGTCCTGGTGTAGCTGAGATGGAGGAAGGCAAGGAGAGTGTGTCGTGGAATCGCATTAGTCAAGCCGAGGTATGTCCGATGTACTCTGAACGAGTGGCTTAATCTCTGTTGGCCGTTTCCTTACATATGGCTCAACAAATGCTGTAGAGGCCTAAAAATCTGCGAGTACGGGCACTGTTCTTGGAGAACTTGTCCGGCCCGGTTCTTCAAATGCTCGGAACAAAGTGGGTTTTTCTCTAACTAGTAACAGTCTAGCCTCTATTCAGCCACTAATTACAGCATCAAGGTACGATATAGAACCATTCTTCTGGTCATCTTCTCTCAACTGGATTCCATCACGGTACCAAGAACGGCCCGTCGTTGGCGAAGGAGATCGTGAGTTCTACGACGAAGGCCGCGCTTTCATTGACATTTCCGGCTTTTAGATATTACTATCACGCTGACGTTCCTCAAGTCAATGGATGGACTGTATAATAAAAAAGGGTCGCAGTCGACAGAGTCTCTCTCCTCGATTGAGTCGATTGAGGACCGCCTGACTCTCAGTGCGCAGTTCCTTTTATAAAGGGCAACCTATCACTAATACCGATTATAGCTGAGCAGATGATTGATACTCAAGCCCCTTTGCGATTACGATCCAGTGCGTGTTCTTTTAGAAAACAAGTCATTACTTTGGATTCACTTGCTGTCTAGAGCGGCGAGTCCTTGTCTTAGACTTGCTATCCGTTCACCTTATTAGGAGAAACGATGATGGTAGTACAATCATTTCCTATCACCCAAGTATGCCATACCACCCTGTAACTGAGGCTAGTTACCTTCGCGATCGGATTCGATATGCAGGCCAGAGCGTGTACTGGCAGTTGATCTTCCAGAAGTCGCCAGATCCCACTTTTGTACTTCTGACTTTCGTTTGGCATGCTCTGTACGCCTGGGACGAGGCCCTTGAGCATCTTTATAACCACATTTGTTGGCTGGTTAGTATTTTGAGTTAAAGTTGTTGGTCATGGTTGAACACTGATGTTCTTCTCAGGAAACTAAAGTCATTTCGACTAACGACATGATACTTACTCAAGAACTCCATGTCATTCGCGCCCACCATCTCCACTATTCATCTCTCTTGGAAGATTTCCAGAAAACAGTGGAGTTCATAAAGAGGACGTATAATCCTGCCATGGATTCGGTCTCACAAAACGAACGGGACTACAGCGCAAAGCTGTTGGTTAGGGAATGCGATAATCTACTGAGCGAAATTGATCGACTGGAGTTGGGTTGCAAAATGCAGGACAGACGCTTGAAGAATGTCATGAATCTTGTAAGACTCTACTTCTGTTACTCAGGAGCTGCTTTTTACATAAAGATAGGTGTTTAGCAGTGTCAACATTCAGGATAGTAAGCGGATGCAACGAATGACGGAAGCTGCCGTCAAGGATAGTGCAGGTACGTCGATTCCCTCTGATATAATTATCTTTTGTTAATTACTTGCATCTGCTTTAGCGGTAGGAGAAACAGGATATACACTACTTCTCAATACTTAACCTTCAGACAGATGAAGCAAATTGCCTATCTCACCATGATATTCTTGCCTTCGTCCTTCGTCGCTGTATGCATGTCTTATTACAGTGATGGCGAGATCCTCATCCCACATTTTATCAGGCGGTTTTCGGCATGAATATCAATGATCTCGTCCCTGACACCCTTGGAACGCTCGCTCACTATTTTGAAGTCGCCATTCCACTTACGTTGATTACTATATGGGTCGTCGTCACCTTTCAAAGCAAGAATATCTATCCTGAAGGGACAAGTCTCTTCACACGTCTAGGCTGGCCTGTGCAACTCTGTCTCAACCTCCTCAATTACAAGGACAGTAGGCAGTATAACGAGAACATACCTATGACGACCAAGGATGTGCCGCCCTCATGATCATTCGACACTGAGTCTGTCTGGAGATGACAGATGAGTGCTAAGAATTTTTCCTTCTTTCCTGGATTCGGACAGTTTATGGGACTTACGATCATCATGATTTATATGACCACTTTCATGACGCTATAGGGACTGTATCTATATAAACTTGTATCTAACTGACGACCTTGGTTAACTTCTTCGCTCCTACACTATTGCCTGCCAACGGGAAGCTTTCCAGGCTCATCACTAGTTTCAACAAAGTGTCGTCTCGTTAAAGAGTGCACATTAGGTAATTCTGTTCATTTCAAATAGTTCCTGACGGATGTAGTGACACTTAGGCTAACTTGTAGGGAGGAACACTCGCCGTGTCGTTGATTCGCGATTTCATCTATTGACCACTTTGCAGCAGGGACAAAGTTCACGTATGATGCCAACGACACACCTGCCACGTGTTTCGCGAGAGCATTGAGCATTAAATATACGGAGATCAAAAATGGGACATGCTGTCATACATACCTTACCATAGTTAAGTCTCTGAAAACTACTAACACCTGTCTTTGCAACTCACAAGTCCTCGATATCCTCAGGGCTGGCTCAATTCAGGTTCGGCGAGTCAGTTGTGCCGATATTGATGCATGTGTAAGCAACTGCAGTAAATATCTAAAACCAAGAGGGATGAACACAAGTCGAAATGAATGTGAACTACGGAGCGAACTTTTCTCCAAGACAGACGCTAGCAATTTGATGACGCTATCACCAACCTTTAGTCCTTCAACAGCACGCAGCTGGATGATCCTTTCCAGCTTGATCGCGCGTATAACCGCCGATTTTCACGACCACACATTTGTCGCCTAATTGAAGAAATACTGTCACAATATAGGAATTTATTACATACCGACTCACGGGATTCACTGATATACCTCAGGGAGAAGCAATGTCCAACGTTCCTCATCAGACTGTTTGTTCACGATTCGTGACCAGAATTACAGTGGGGTGCCATCGGGCTCTCGAGAAGCGTGTTAAAGTAAGTAAATACTCGATATCTAATACGTGGCTTTACATTCATCAGCTGCGTTGCTTAAAAGTACTTATGATGACATTTAAAAGTATGAAGTCACCACCCGGTTCACTCAGTGTGCAAGGACCTCACGTTTGCGAATGACCTGTTTTCGACGCAGTACAGTCTCATCATGGTCCATTCACCTCATACCCTGAGCTTTCAAACTTCTTCAATGAGTGGCAGAGATAATGGCATAAACCAAAAGAAATACCCTCTGAGAATTTTAGAGGGAAAGAACATTTTGATGATTCTGAACCGCTTATACTAACGCCTCAGGATCTCAATCTCCGAAACATTTATGTGGATGAAGATGGCCACCTTTAGATAATTGACTGGAATTAAGCAGGATGTTATACTGTCTGGTTTGAGTATACCACAATGAAGATGCATAATGTGTTGAGGAAGACGGGACGAATAACAGGGTCTGGAAGCTATTGATACCATTTGTATACGGACCCTATTTTACGCAGAGGGACTGGATGCAGGGCAGTTTGTACTATCGTTAAGAGATGGCTGGTAAGCTCTATTTTAGGTGTAAGTGGCATTATAGCAAACGAGGTGTTCGATAGCTCGACTTTCCATGGATACAACCACTACATAAATGATCGAATTTGCGAGGTGAGTTGATTTTAAGCCCTGTTATAAGGTCTTTATCAATCATCGATTTGATGACACGAGGGCTGATATGACGAAATCGACAATGTCATAGTCGCATGGTCGATTCACTCGCGATGAATGCAACTTGATTGTCGTAGTGGCCAACTTTCGTGCATTCAATTCGATATAATGTACCGTGAGTACCAACAAGATTTGCCCGCAAGAATTCTTTATCATTCCGAGATAGACGAAGTCCAAATTGAAGACCTTCGATAGTAGCGCCGGCACGTTGCAAGAGCCCCAGACTAATCAAGTTCGCACCCAAGTTTGGGATATGAAGAACATCACGAAGTTGTATTTCGTTAGCACCAGTGGGAGAATAGGTCCTAAAAACGATGGAGCCCATTCCAGATACGGGTTCTTTGTGTAGACCACCAACCAAGATATGCTGATTGTCGGTTTCACGATATTCAGTGAAATATGATTGGTCGGCTATCATATGACAAGATGCCGCACTGGCGAGCAGTAAACAGGTCGAATTTTCGTCGCTTGGGACCACTGATACTTGTCCAATTTCGCGCCTTTGATTTTGGACCTCGTTGATAGGTATATTGGCATTTCCGACGCCTCTAGATTTCCTCGGCTTTGGACATTTAGGGCTCCAATGACCCTTCTCGCCGCAATTATGACATACGCCATCAGGATTGGATTCGCGATTAGATTTAGATTTTATCTTTGTTTTCGTAGATTTCGTATCCGGTTTACTCCCACTCGAAAACTGGTCTCCTTCCGACGGAAAAGCCAATGATTCGGTCGTTAAATTGTCTTCGAGAGTGATGCGCTCGAAGGCTGACATTAACTCCGCAGACACATTATCCAAAGTCAGCGCATTGCCGCGATACAGCAAGTTTTGTTTTATGACTTCCCACGTGGGGGAAATTGGCAACGAAAGCAGAATTGCGTTTATGATCACATAGTCATCGACTTTATGATCTGCTTCGATGAATCGGCGTCGTACATTCAAGTAAAAACATATGTGATCACACATGGAGGTATGTCCGTCCCATTTCTTGGCATATAATTGCTGATAACAGCAATGGACGATTACCCCACGTTGCTGATCAACATAGCATTTATGCAGGTGATCCCAGATTGCTTTTGAATTTTTGAGATTGAGAATTGATTTGCGTTGGGTATACTCGATTGCGTTTCGAATTAACACCCTTGCATCATGGTCTTTGCTGAGCCACCGATCAAATCTGTCGTTGGCTCGTTCCCATGCCTGGTAGCCCCTCGATTGTAGTACATCAAGCAATTCTTGACCATCCTTTCGAACAGTGACAGGAGGAATGCCCGGTGTTGGACAAATTGTCGTCAATAGACCTGGGTATTCACTGGGAAGCTCAGGTGGGCACTTGTCACGACCAGACACAACTCCCCACAATGACTTTTCTTGCAGGGCAGCTTTCATGTTGTCCGACCAAACGTGATAATTGGTCCCATTGAACTTCGCGAACTGCAGAGTATCCGAAGTCAATTCGTGGACAATGGGATCCATAACGTGACGCGGCATTGTAGAAAGCGATATATTCGATAATCAATAGAACGAATACGAAACCTGAAGTTTAAAAATCAAGGATGATTCATATTTTAGTAAAGAAGAATCACAGAAGTGAACACACCTGAAGTTCGAAATTAAGGATCATTCGAACTTCAGTGCCTGTATGTTTAAGTACACTATTCCGCTAAGACATATGATGCAAAACTCATACATATAATGTCATAGGTCGAGTTTTCTGAAACATAGTTTAAGATAAGAAGGAAGATATACAATTGAATTATGAGACATTGATATGTTCATCATCCGAAAAGTCAAACATCGTTTCCTTCAGCTTTTCGTAGTGGCAAGCTTGGAGCATTTCCGGCGAAAACAGGCTTATCATAACGTCATCGGCCATTGTAATAATTTCGTATGTCTCACTCGTATCTATATTTTTCAAATTTATTTTATGTTGATTACTCACTCTCATTCAAAAGCTCTCCACAGAGCTCCACATGTTTTACCATGTTATATCTTGGACTAGGAAAAATGGTCCGTGGCCGGGAGCAAGTCATTGTTGTTGATGATCTTCATTCAGCCGGCAGCACATTGTGGGGTCAAGAGGCGTGGGAGTGTACGTATGTATCTTACTCCTACTCATGTTGGGTGTCGTGTTATTGTAGTCGTTTGTGTATAATTCTCTTCGTTGAGTCGTGATGGATTCATACATGTAGAAACATTCGAAAAAGTATGAGCTCCTACTAGTACCTTTTCGCAGAGCACTCTTTCACTTCGATTTGAAAACAGGGAACTCGCCAATTCGCAACTTCGTCGTCTGTTATTGGACATGAAATGTCTTCATTTACCGTATACAGGGAATAATAAAGCACTCACTCCAAACGGGGTCAATCTCAGGGTTCTTTGTTTCCCTGTACAAGCGGGACTTGTTGGGGGAGGCGCTGCAAAGGTGTCCCCGGCAATTGCCCAATCGATAGGGCATGCTTTGACGGTGATCGATAAAGGCGACTTTCCAGAATCGAATACCGGGGAAGGCAGTTTTTTGGACTCATGAGGTGCATCCTTGAACTTAAAAGTGGCGGGATCAATGGCGTATTGCCAGTCCGCGGTCGCATCAAACTCAAGGTCTACCGCGAGTGGTTGCTGACTATTTTGTGCAAGAACCTTCTGACTGCGAGGGACTGCCAAAGGTCAGAAATAAAAGAAGAAAGAAATTGTTAGACGACTTACTGTCAAAGGCATAGTGCAGAGGACCGCGATGGACCGCGATGGAACCGTGTGGGCGATTTTCTGTTGGGATGAGAAGTGGCGATACGGCTGTGCTATGCTAGTGCTTACCTGTAGTAATCGCTGCTGGTAAGTGAAGTAGGAATTTAGTAGTCCCTGCTGCTGCTGCCACAGCTTGAAGCCCATTGGAGGGAGAAAGCGCTTTCGCAGCACGGCCATTGA
The DNA here is from genome assembly GCA_027475525.1 of Macrolepiota albuminosa. Classification (NCBI taxonomy): domain Eukaryota; kingdom Fungi; phylum Basidiomycota; class Agaricomycetes; order Agaricales; family Agaricaceae; genus Macrolepiota; species Macrolepiota albuminosa. The sequence continues at coordinate 584,894 of JAMWFC010000087.1, read as the reverse complement.
TTGAAATGGTACCACCGACAACCCAGCTTGGGATGCGGACATAATAAGTGAATGCAGAGGTGGCCGTAATGGTAGTGGTTAGGGTATCGCTGAATGGATACAGAGTATCGACATTGGCAGTTACTATATTACCTGTGATGTCAAAATCAGTCGTAAAATATATGAATTAATTATTGTGGTCACCAGATCCCAAGGTGACGGAAGTACTAAACGGTCCAAGGTAGAGGTGTACCAGTGATAATTTATCCGGGGTTGTGAGGAATGCATTGGTGATGAACTTTGGCCATCCTTGAGGATGGTTGACGGTGCAGCATCTGTGAGGGTATCAATTTTATAGGAATGTGCTTGATATCTATGACTGACGGATAGTTTGGTTGAAGGCCGAAGACGTTCGAATATGGACTTTAAGGCGTCATATACACTACCAGTGTCGAAGAAGGAGATAAAACAGCTTACCCATCCAAAGGGAAGGGGTTTCTAAAGAAATCAACGACTGATGAACATGGATTTCGATGCGGCTCAGAGACTGAATTACTCACGGACTCATGTTCTGGGCAGCGATTTGATTTTGTTCTTGCAGATACTGTCTGGACCACATAGCTATGGTTATTGTGAGAAACGCGTCAGTCATTAAAGATAATTCAGGGACTCACATCCTGTTAAAGTGGCAGGAAGGGCATTGTAAGTTATCCTTTCGACCTAGGGCAGTTGATCTCAGGATCGATAAGTTGATCAATGGCTGTAAAACTCACTCTGTCGGCAAACTTGGGGTCTCCGATGACCTGGTAGAGATATGACCCACTGCGAAAGAAAAGGATTAGCGCAGTTCACCAAGAACATTTCAGACTCACGAGAACATAGTTTCCTCAGGGAACACAAACTCAGTCTACGGAACAAGGAAATACATACAAAGACTTACAACAACCAGACAAAGCTCCGTCCTAGCCGAAGATATTTGAGAGAAAGAAAAAGAATGGACTAGCCGTGACCTTACCCTCGAACTGCCTCGAGCCCCGCCAAGTATTCGTCTGCTGCGTAAATCCCTGAGGGTCGTCCGTGGTATTGGAACAGCAAGTCCCATCCAGAACTAGCCACGTCGATGTCTGAGAATCATCAGTCAGGACGCAGATACGAGCTGAGATTCTGCACACCAGATTGGTTATGTGTGAAACGATAGGTCGCAGGCAGAGCTTTCAAGCCCTCAGCCATATTGACACCGTGCCACTGAATGTGGTTTCAGGCCATTATATATGTCAAGGAACCGAAATACGAACGGTCAACGCCAAATTGAACGGGTTCTATGTTGTGAGATGTATGAACAATACACATACACAAAGAATTCGATTGATCTTACTCGCATATTTTCAACTACGCAAATACGATTTGAGAGAGGGATTAGAGGCCACATGATAATTGATATATCTCTCACCTGGGCCGGTGGGGAAGTACTGGGCCTGATGTCAGTATCTACACGACTTTCGGAGAGCAGAACCTGACCTCCTTTGAAAAGACTTTCTCCCAAGGGACTCCAGTCCATTTAAGCCTCTCCATGGTATCAACCAGTAGATCCTCTTGTCCATTGGGATGGTTATCATAAAGCCTACAATTCATCTCGTCAGCTCCATTACATCCCGCTATCCGTCCTTACCATTGCAATGAAATTACGAAGTCTTCCCAGCGTGTCGCAGTCCAATCCTCGACACCCTCACCTGCCTTAAGCATCGAGTTCGCCAGATTTACGAACTTGTACATAGCGGAGACGACCGAGTCCGTCAACGAAGGGTCGAATTCCGTCATCTGGATAGCACCGAAAAGGAAAGGATACCTACATCATACAAAATAATTAGTTGGCGTGGTTGTGCGGAGACAGAGCTCATCGAACCTTCCCCAGAGATAGCGTGGTTTGTTCGTACCAACCTCTGGTCCAAGCCAGCCTTCAGAATCCTGGTGGTCCAAGACATAAGACAAAAATGCCGATGTCCTCGCATTTATGGCTGAGCTGTTAGCGAGTACACCGTTAGGGACCATTGCGTTCTGTCATGTATTTGTAGACTGGGAGAGATAGGACAAGGAATCAACGAACAAACCAATAGCTCCCAGCTGGGATATCCGTCTCAGTGTTGTCGAACGCCATAGAAGACTGAGCTACGGACCTTCTTCAAGGTTTGAATAGTACGATGGTCCCCCCATCCAATCGGTCTGCGAGACACTTGGTTGCCCTGGGTAAATCAAGCTATGATATACCTGTAGTACATTCCTTACTAGTCGTAGAATTCATGCAAATGCCCGGCCAGGCCATTAGTCTGAACAAGAAGCTGCAAAGGGAAGATTCGTCATTCCCGGATCGAAACCCTACGACCTCTGCTCTGGTACCTGATCCATAAGCCATCCCGCAGGCCTGACTTTTCCAAGCGGTATCGTGAGGAACTTCTTTGGCGCAACTGCACGATTGATCAGGAACCAGTCAAGATTATACTTGTACCACGAGCTATAGTCGCACTCACGCTGGCCGAGAACCTGCGCAGGAACGGCGAGACAGAGAAGACCCAGCAGTGCTTTCGCAACTCCAACCATTTCAATCTTTACAATAGAAAGATCTCGTTCTCGCACATTCCGTATGGACTTTTATATCCGATGCTAAAGTCTTCGTACGGACCGGCCGCGTCCCGCCAAAACGCCCCTGTGATTTGCAGGCAGATTTGCAGAATTCAGAGAAGGTAGCCGAAGAAGGTGTACTGTGATAGTGTCAAGGGTATAGAGAGAACATAGAAGAGAACATAGCCCATACAGTGGAGCAGACTTAGGCTTAATGAAGTGGCACATGCCAAGTACAGGTGACAAGGGACAGGTGGTGACAAAAGAAGGAGCAGATCCATATGTCATACTCGTCTTCCATTCATCTAGATGATGCGAGTGGGGGCCGAGGTTTAGAGAAGAAAAGAACGTGTCAAGCAGGTAGAGGAGCTCGGATCCGGAGATGTAAGTCTGCAGGGGAGGAACGGAAGGAATGCGGACGCGTTTTGGGCCGTGTTTCCCTGCGCTTCCTTGTACTCGAACTTCCATCTTCTGGATATACGCAGTTTTGGATAAAAGAAGGAGCAGATCCATATGTCATATTCGTCTTCCATTCATTTAGATGATGCGAGTGGGGGCCGAGGTTTAGCGAAGAAAAGAACGTAGAGGAGCTCGGATCCGGAGAAGACCCTGGAAGGTTCAGAACTCAGGTGGTTGGTTTGATCGAACGGGTCGATCATCCGGTGCCGAATCCTTTGCTTCAATTATATCACGGAGCAGACGGTACCAACGAAGAAAACATTCACAACAAGATTACGGTGAACAAGGGCCTGAATAAAAAGTGATTCAGAAGAATCAGCGACCCATGTGGGAAGGAAATAAAAGAATAAAGAGGATGTATTACTCAACTTGCTCATTGACAACAAATTGAAACTTGACTTTTTGATATAGACGTTTTGAATTTTCAGCCTTGATACAATTCAAATCATTAACTTTCATAGATAATATTGGGAACACATTATTAAAACATGCCCTAGATACGACGAGTACTAAAAAACATGAAAGAAGCAGACGAATACACGGAGCTGGGAACACTACTTGGCACAAAGGCAGGACTAGAGGCTACGGCCAACCTGGAGAAAGTCGGCGGGGGGGGGGGGGAGAGCGTTCACGAAGACAGGCAAAAATCGCACACAATAACCGCAACCGGGACCGTCAGAATAAGATCAAGAAAACAACCGAGACGAAGGAGGGTGGTGAGAACAGAGGTGCAAGAGGCATACGGGGGAGGACGAGGACGAGGAGGGTAATAAAGGCAACACCGACAGGAGACCATGGACCACGAAACAGGCGCTGCGGAGGACCGGTGGTCACAGCACAACCTGCGTTCGGGAGAGCTCACAGAAGGATCACTGGACACTGAACACTGAAACAAGGAATTTTCTCCCCTTGAGCAACGCGCATTATAGATATACTAACTCACCATACACCCCATGAGACCCAGCCCGGATTATTCACCATTCCACGACGGTACAAAAACATGTTTACAATTGGAGTTGAGTGCCTGGCATCCCTAACGAGGGGCGTATTTTGACGTGTGACCTGGGTGTGACTTTCAGCTCGCAATCATCAGTTTTCGTCGAGTTTGTCGGTTTTCTTTCTTCCTCGTCTGCAGATACAATATACAACTGTTTTCCTTGTAGTTCTCCATAGCTGCTTTCATCAATCGCAATTTCGACACGATTATTCTGTTTTCTTTACTCTTCGTAGGCTCTCTTTTGCGTTTCTCTTCATCAATCACTCTCCTCTCCTCTTCTTGCTCTTTGCTCTTTCTTCCTTTATATGTTATTTGTGTTCCATGGCCAAACGGAATCAAGGAATTAACTAACCACCATCAATTCATCAATCTGAATCCTCAGAACCACAAAACTCACCAAACACATCGAACAAAAGGTACTGACTGTATCACATCAACATAAATACTTACACTACGACTCAATAAATACCACAAAAAAACCCTTCCCTCCCCTCCGAAGAAAAAAGTAAAAATAGTAAAAAAAAACCTAGAGCTCGAGATATTTTCACCATACATAGTACTTACAATTACGCACGCACGCACGCACGACAAACCACAGAAAAAAAAAACAATCCCTACCCGGGGTGACTACAAAAATTCATCTATTATATATATATCACTTTCACTTTCACGTTCACGTTCAAATTCACGTATTCGCAACCGCAACCGCAATCACGACCCACAATAACAACAACCACTCGTCCACGCATCCACGGATCCACCAAACAATTTGTCCCCGCTTGTAAAACAGCGGCGAGGGGGATGATACAATGTAATATCACGCCGTAGGAATTCGAGGGCGGGCGGGGGTTCTCCAACCACCCTCCGCTCCCTCACAACTCCACAACCCCACCCCACCCCACCCCAACCCAAACGCAACGCAACGCAACGCAAACCCAAAAACCCAACCCAACCCCAACCGCAACCCACACACCCTACCCTACCAAACCAACCACTCTCCATACATATTCGGTCGTTCCCCACGCACATACGCCTCAAACGTCCTCTTCAACACCGTCGACCAATCCAAATCACGCTTATCCGCCGCCTCCTCTTCTCTCTCCTCTTCCCATTCCCATTCCTCCTCCTCCTCTTCCCATTCCCCTCCCCCTTCTCCGTCCCCGTATCCGCGTGCGCGTCCGCTTCCACTTCCGCTTCCGCTTTTACTCCCACTTCCGCTTCCGTACCCACGCGAGCGCTCGCGCTCCCGCTCGCGTCGGAGCGCAGCGCGTGCGGCAGCCTCGCCTGCTTTGAAGCGCGGTCCGAGGTCTGGCCAGTTCCGCGAGGGGTCAAACGGTTTCCACCTGATGATGATGATGCGGCAAGAGCATGAGAACCTTGCACAAGGAAAAACGAAAAAGAAACAAGAAACAAGAAACAAACGCACCAAAAGTTGTGGAAATGGTACGAATACGCTCCTTTGAAGAATCCATCAAACCCTAGCGCCTGTGGCGCCGCGCTGTTCTGCGCGGGTGTATCAAAAAAGTCTGCAAACCTATCAAAAACCCCAAGATCAGAGAAAAGAGGGAACGAAGAGGACGAAGACAAACTCTGTGAAATACGGCTGGGGGGGTCTATCTCTCTGATAATTCTCCGTATTCAACCAGGCCGAATCAAAAAGTGCATCAGGGAGCCTGAGGAGGAGTGGCTCGAGGTACGCATCGGCGGTATATCGACTAACGCTCATCGGATGAAAATCCAAGCCATTCTTCAGCGCCGTCCTAAACAAAAACGTGCCAAGCGCGCTCCCCTTGTGCATCTTGAGCACCGCGGTGTTATATTTCTCAAGCCTCGACCAGCGGTAGGCGAACGCGCCTTTCCACCCCCACAGTTCCTCCCAGTCGCGCAGGAATATCGTGTCCGCGTCGAGGTATATCCCGCCGAACCGGTGACACAGTATGAACCGCGCCATGTCGGAGAGTATGACCGACAGCCGGTCGTACGACGAGGACGACTTTGAGCCGGTACGTTTAAGCATATCGTCCTCGTCGCCGCTTTTCTTTATCGTCGTCGTCGTCCCCGACGAAGTGGTGGAACCGGCAGTGCCGCTATCTGATCCGGCATCAACGTCTTTCTTGTCGTGGGGGACACTGATGACGTGTCCGCCCGAGTTGAAGAGGGTCTTGAAGCTCCGCCATTCGTCTTTGATCTCCGGCACGCCGTCGAGCTGCTCGGTGGTGTTCCACAGCTTGAACTTGATGACGTCTTTGAAGCGCGGGTCGAGGAAGGGCGATGCCCACGGGCTCGTCTTGAGCTGTGCGTACATGTCTTGGTACGCCGACGGGTTCGGGACGGACGCGGCTGGCCCGGGATTGATCCACAGCCAGAATTGCGGGCGGCACACGCGCGCGGTGTCAGGCCACTGCTGGAGGTGGATACCTGTGTTTTGGGTGTAGAGGAAAGAGAGCAGCGCGAGGTAGGGTTTGTCTGTGAATGGACCGGTCCAGAACATGTGGAATATCCTTGGGTTCTCTGGGTCGCAGGGCGACTGGAGGGACGAGGAGGGTCGGTACCGTTTTGGTGCGGGGAGGACGACATGCGTCTCCAAGGGGGTGTTGCGTTTCTTGACGAGACCTGCATCGGGGTCGTGTTCGCCGCCGGTGGGGACACCCAGTGGTTGTCGGGGCGTATCCAGAGCGAGGTCGTGCTGGAGCTCAGTCGCATTAACTTCTGTATAAATGTATTTCCAATCGTCGGTGTTTCCTCTCCGTGTTCTTCGTCCGTTGTCGAGTCCTCCGCCTATGCGAAGGACCTCCAAGCAATCTCGGACGTACTGGGGGTGCTGGTGAGAGGAGCAAGGGCCGAAAGGAGCAAACAAACCTTGTTTGCAGAAAAATTACAATACTTCATGATGGTGTCCATGTCGGCGACGCTCCCCGGCACCGGGCGGGGAGGGTAGGCGACATTCGGGTATACGCTCTGGATGTCGAGATAGGCACGTCTGGGACCCACACCATAAGTGACGGTGTCCCTCTCGTCATTGGAGAGACGGCCCTGATACGGGAGGGCAGGGTTGAGGGGAGCAGTCTTTAAACCAATCTGCTTTGGAACTGGAGAGAAAGAATGAGAAAGTGCGCTGGACGAAGAGTGAGGACGTACTAGGATGGGAGCTGGGAAAATGGCCGCTGGCGATTTCCCACTTCCATATGCGCTGGAGATGGTAGCGGCGGTAGACGAGGGTGGACTGGACAGCGGGGGGAGAGGGGCTCCAGTTCTCTGACCACTGGGGGGCGTCGCGGGAGCGGGGGAGGAGGAGGAAGGTGAGGAGGGCGGCACAGGCGAGGGCGAGAAGGAGGGGCCGGCGGGAGTTGCGGCGGGGCTGGAAGGGCGGGACATTGGGGACGAGGATGCGGAGACGGCGGGTGTTGACGCCGGGAATGGGGAGAGTGACAGGACGAGTCCATGCTGAGCGGTGGATCTTGTCCTCGACAGGCGAGACGTGCTTGGGCAGGACTCCGTTCATCCACAGCACACGCAAATTTTCGAAAGAGACGTGGTTGCACAGCCACTTGTATTCCAATCATTAATCATCTACACTACGGTCTTTTTCTGCACATTCCGCGGCACCTCCTTCACAAACGGCAGAAACCCCCGTCCCTGCATGTATGGTCGCAGCACCTCGGGGACAACCAGGCCCTGTGTTCGTCAGTCTCGTGTCCACCGTGCAGCTGCGTCACCCACCTCGCTTGTCTGGTAGTTCTCCACCAGGCAGCACAGCGCACGCTCCGTCGCACACAGCGTCCCATTCAGCATGTGCACATACACCTTGCGCGTCTGCTCCTTGTTCTTGATCCCGCACCGCACCTCCAGCTTCCGTGCCTCTGCGCTCCCGTCAGCCGCCATCCACCCAAAAAGCAGCAAGCAACTCACGATAATCCGTGCAGTTCGACACCGACACCAGCTCCTTGTACGCCCGCTGGAACGGGAACCACGCCTCCAGGTCGCACTTTTGCGCCGCAGCGAGGTTCAGCGCCCCCGACACGATACCCACCACGCGGTACCTCAGTCCGAGGCTCTGGTAGAACCCTTCGCTGTTCGCGATCATCGTATCAAACATCTCCCAGCTCGACTTGGGGTCCGTGATCACAAACTGCTCCACCTTTTCAAACTGGTGCACCCGGAAGATGCCCCACATGTCCCGCCCCGCCGACCCCGCTTCTTTGCGGAAACACGTCGAGTACCCCGCGTACTTGATCGGCAGCTGCGTCTCTGGGCTCTCGAACCACTCGTCAGAGTGGTACGCCGAGATCGGCTGCTCCGACGTCGCGATGAGGTACTTTTCGTCGTCCGACCCAATCACCTGATTGATCCACGTCCATGTCCGTTGAATTTGCGTTAAAAAAAACGCCACGCTTACCTTGTACAACTCTTCATCAAACTGGTCAAGCTGTGCCGTCTTGGCCATCTGGTCCTTGTTCATAAAGAACGGCGGCTGGATCTTCTTGTAGCCTTTCGCACGTAGATAGTCTAGTCCATACGAAATCAATGCTTGGTTTAGATCAATCCCATCGTTTGTGAGGAAGTATCCTCTGTGTCCTGCGATCTTGGCCCCTAGCAACAAAAAATGAGTATCACCACGACGACTAAGAACCACCAACGCACCCCGATCCAGATCCATCGCATCAAGCCTCAACAACACCTCATGATGCGGCAATATATCCGATCGGGCAGCAGGCTCGTCCGTCTCTCCCTGAGGGAACCACGTTCTCATCGTCACATTATCATCCTACAAAATCCCTTCATAACTAACCCTAACCAATCAAAGAAAACACACCTCGGTCAAGCTAACAGGCGCGTTGGGGCCAACGATATTCCCAATCATACCAGCCTTTTGCCTCATCTTGATCTCAAACTCTTTCGCCTCCTTCTTCTTCGCTTCCACCTCCAAGTCTATCGTCTTCTTCTCCGCTACGAGCTCGTCTGCGCTCTCTTTCGCCTACACACCCATCATCATCAGCGTCCTCAAAAAAGAAAAAAAACATCCTCGCCTTTTTCTTAGCAGCGATCTGCTTCTGCACCTCATTAACCTTCTTCCTCAACGCGTTCGTCTCGAAATCCACTGTACACCACCACAATCACAATCAACATCACGATCACAATCAACATCACGATCAACACCACCTTCAACCCCGAAGAAGAAGAAGGAGGGGTGGGGGAAAAGGGAAGAAAAGCAACGCACTCTTAACCCAATCAGCATACATCCGCACAACCTCATCGACAACCTCGACAGAATGCCCGCGTTTCCGCTGAGACGCCTTGATCGCCTCTGCGTCCCCGCCTTTGCTGTCGATGAAACTCGTGATGTCGAGCGTCATTCGTTCTTTCTGTGCGTTGTTTGGTGCTTGTGTTCGGGGCTTGATGGGTGCTTGATGGGTGCTTGGTGCTTGATGGGTGCTTGATGGGTGCTTGATGCTTGATGGGTGCTTGGTACGGCGTTCTACTGTGTGGAGCGTGCGCGTTATGTGAGCGGGAGCGTGCGTGTGTGCAGGAGCGTAGGTGTAGACGCGGGTGGGCAGAGTAAATAAGCTATGTAGTCAAGAGAAAAATCGAAAATCAAAAAAGAGATGCAAGGACGCCCCTTGGCCTAGATCTTTGACTCGATCGTATATCAAGATAACGATCGGTGGCTGGAAATTTTGCTTACGTACTGTATGTAGGGGAGATAAGATTCCACTTATTGGAAGCTGTGCTACGGGTCTAGGCCCGCTAGCTCAGCGTGAGATAAGGCGGGTAACAGCACGCACTTCTGTCTTTTTCCTTTTACGGGGGGTTTTTTTTTCTTCCTTTTTGGAGTATGTACCGTACCGTTCATAGTGGGGGAGATAACGCCATAGTCGTTCCTTCCCCACCCGCTGCTGAACACCCGGGTTTGCAACCAGGTTTCATAAATGGTCAACTTGAAAGGTCCGTGAGGAAATGCCTTTACGCACATGTGTGGGGCTCCGAGCCCAATTCGTTCGGTCATCCCACTCGGTCGCTGAGGGCCCCCTACCCACTAAAACCCCGCCTTGTCCACCGTTCCCGGTGTTGAGGTTTTCCTCCAGCCCTGTGCCTTCTCATGTTGCCTTGACTATTGCTTCCATCTGGGCTTTCCTTTTTGATTTGGGAATGACGATTTTTCCATCCAAAGACACTCTATTCTGCATTATTTTTGTCCATCTACATGAAATTTCTTTGTTGACTAATTTCGTGTTGTCGTTTCGCATGACTCTTTCGCATCCTAATACCCATATTAAGTAGGCTGACTCTACCACTAGTATACGGAGGAGCCTTGCCAGGCCCGCTGACTGCACCGCATTCGCAGCCTTCACTTTTTGTATAGTGCTACCAACAATTGAAGCGGGGCTTTGTGGCTCAAGTGGTTCCCTGGATTTCTTTTTCCATAGGTCACTCGCTAGGCTCCATACGATGCGTTGTCCTGGGCTGTCACACCCTGTCAGAATGTGTTCCATAGAGTCAATACCGTTGTTGTGTTTACATACTGCTCTGCTTCTAAGTTCAGGCTCCATCGCTGTGTGATCCTAGTGTTAGGCTGTTGTTCGCGATTCGCAACGCGACGCCACAACTAGACTGTTTACAAGATGAATAGAACTAAGGAAAACATATCTGTGTGCGACTGACTACTGTGGCCTCAGTGGTCACGTGCATACCATGACACCTGCCCCCTACTTGTAAGGCCTGGCGTCGTGTAAGTAACCAAGTGTGAAAGAGTGAGAAAAAAGAATCGAGGCGCAGGGGCCATCTTCCGTGTGACCGTTTTGAGTGCTTCTTCAGCCCCGGTGTCGTTGTCTTCTCTTCCCATGCATCCTCTTGTTCTCCCTGAAGTCCTGTATCACCTCCTGGGCATGCTGTTAGAATCTATTCCTGAGCACCTAAATAATACAGACTTAGTCAGTCCGTTGTCCTCAGTCTGAATGTAATCGACTGTATTTCTGTACCTAAATAATACAGACTTAGTCAGTCCGTTGTCTATGGTACAGTTAGTTATACGTATATCGTAGATATGTATTTGGGCTTACCCTCAGTCTGAATGTAATCGACTGAGGGTACGGCCTGTACCATGAGGAATATATATATGAGTTGTAACAATGGGGATGCGAGACAAAGCAGAAATGTGGTGGCCAGGAGCGCACCTAGGTGTGATATCTGTGATATCCTAACACATGCGGCATGTCGTACTCCTTCAGCCACTCGTCCTCGCTCTTGTCATAGCCTTTCCATCTGACTAGGAACTCCCTCACCCCACCCCTCGTTGTCCTCTCACATATTATGCGTTTGATCTCGACCTCCTCACCCATTTCCATCTGCACTGGGGGGGGGCCATTGCTTGTGCCCAGGGATCATGTCCCTCCAGGCCAGAACTAGGCACAAAATGTGGAAGATGTCATGTATCAACCACCTGTCAGGCAGTTCGAGTCTGTACGCCGTTGCAGAGACCTTCTGTGCCACTGTGAATGGGCCAAAACACCTGAAGTCAAGTTTGTGGCTTGGCCTATCTGACTGCAAGTCCACGTGCTCAAGGTACACATGGTCGCCCACAGTGTAGTCAGGGGCTTCATCCATCCAGGCATCATGGAAATGTTTCATACATTCTGCCGCAAGTTCTAACAGCCTCTTCAGCTCCCCTTGCACCTTGCATATTCGATCCAGGCAGTCATCGGCCTTCGGGACAAACTGGGAGTTCACAGGATTGATAGAGAAGGTAGGATTATAGGCGTATTCAGCGTAAAAAGGTGCCATGCCAATGGCCAAGTTAACACGGTTGTTATATGCGAACTCAGCAAATGGCAACCAATCCATCCAGTCATCCTGATAATAGTCTACAAATGCCTGCAGGTACACTTCCAGCTCCTGGTTTACATGCTCAGTCTGACCATCGGTTTGTGGGTGGTGGGCCATCAAGAGTGCCTGCTTGATGCCCAACCTCTCCCACATCCGCCTTATGTACCGTGCAACAAACTGAGGGCCTCAGTCAGACACTACCTTCTTTGGCGTCCCATGCAGGCACCAGACACGTTCCATGAACGCGTTGCACATTGCCACTGCGTTGTCTGTTGAGTGGGCACCCAGGAAGTGCACCCTCTTTGTCGACTTGTTGCAAACAACCTGGATAGCATTGTGGCCCCATGACATGGGCAATGGACCAACGTAATCGGTCAACACATGTTGCCAGAGACCATCAGGAACCTCGAGCAGCTGCAGCGGGCCAAACGGTTGTTGCCTCCATGGCTTGATATGCTGACACATCTTGCAGCCTTTTACATAGCGTTTCATGTATTCTGACATGCGTGGCCAGTAGTAGTTCCTCGAGATGAGCGCCAGAGTATTAGCCTGGCCTGGGTGGCCCGCTGGAATTGAATCGTGGTACAACTGCAGCACCAGCCGTTTCACCTCGTCACTGTTCAGGATATATACCAGTCTCCAAAAACGCACCAAGCCCCCCTCCACCACAAAGTCCTTCAACTGCTGATGACGCCCAAAGTTTGGTCAGCAACAAATATAGCAATAGTGTTACTGTACCAAAAGCTTGTGTTGGGTGTGCTAAAAATGATGAGGGGAGTCCCAGGCAGGTCCCAGAGAATGCACCTATAAAAATAAGGTAAAGTCAAAAAGGGTCAGCAAGTGTCTAGCGCTAAGGCAAAAGCGCCTATGGAAGAAGCGGTAAGTGAACACGGCAATGTAAGTGGCAAGAACACAGTAAGCTTAGCAAAGTCTAAGCGTCATTAATGCCTGCCATAGCTGCAAGGCACGAGTATGTCAAGGGCTAGCAAGAGTCTGCAACTGCCAATGACTTTGATGTTGCCGACTGTAAATGAGATTTGGACCGTAAGGGAGACTGGAGTAAGGGGAGCAGGAAACTCTGTTCTTGTTTTTCTATGTACAAGTCGGTAAGCACTTTTTATACTACAACAAGGTCACCATCGCCAAGTAACTAATAACACCAAAGTGCGGTGAACTTGGAAAATTTATGAGGTGGCTCCAACAGTTTCAGATCCCTACCGTCCATTCAAAACGCTTAGCGATGGCAGGTGGCAGATTGCGATGCTAAATCATCAAGCCATCAACCTTCTGTCTGTCCAAAATACTAAGCGATGTCAGGTGCCAAATTGAGGCACTAAGTAATGTCAGATGCCAAGGTCAAATGCCAAGCTGTCTGTTAGTTTTTGATAGATCATCAGGCTTCTCCCTAAGTGCTGTCATTAGTGACTGATGCCATCTGTCAGTTGTTATTCTGTCTGCTGTCAGCGCTATCATTGATTGGATCTGCTTCTTGCTGTGTGCGGCCATCAAATATTGCCAAAATTGGTTAATTAGCATGCACTAAGGTATCCTGAGCCAGTGCCATGTTGCCGTAGCCTGCCGTTGATGCGCTGATCCTGTATGGGGTCCTATCATCTCCCCCCAACTGAAAAATTGACTGTCCTCAGTCACCAAATATGGTTACCATTACTGCTTTTGTGACAAGTGGTCCGTGCGTTCTTCAGATTTTGTTTATAGTCCTAGTGCATGAGTTCGGACTTTCCCTCTCTTCCCTGATTTTACCTGGCGCTCTTCAAAAATAATATGTCTTTCCACATTCCAACTCCGCCCCCAGTACCATCTTGCGAGGCTCAAGATGCCGCCTCCACCTATATCAAAAAGGCAAACAAATTTATTAGGCACATTAAGGGTGTGGGCGCGGAGGCGCCTCCAAACTTGATTGTTGCCGTGATGAAATTGTTGGAGCGCTGGTATGAGGTTCATGTCCTTGGCATAGGGTGGGATAGAGAAATCAAGGTGCGGGAGTGGTGCCGAGCCTGCTATGTGGATCACCGTGGCACTGAGTAGCTAGCGCCCTTTTCTCGTTTTGTAAGTGCTTCTAGTCCTTGCCGTGTTGCTAGCTGATCGAGTTGCCAGGCACCTCCTCCCATCCCAACTATCAAGGACGATGATGACGCCCAAAGTTTGGTCAGTAACAAATGTATCAATAGTGTTACCGTACCAAGAGTGTGCGTTGGGCGCGCTATAAGTGATTTGAGGAGTCCCGGGCAGGTCCCAGAGAACGCGTCTGTGAAAAAGGGTAAAAGTCGGTAACGGGGTCGGCAAGTGTCAAGCGCTAAGGTAAAGCGCCTAAGAAAAGAGCGGTAAGTGAACACGGCAAGGTCAACGGCAAGAGCACGGTAAGCTTAGCGAGATCTAAGCGTCGATAATGCCTGCCGTAGTTGCAAGGCGCGAATAAGTCGAAGTTTAGCGAGAGTCTGCAACTGCCAACGAGTTCGACGTTGCCGACCGTAAATGAGCTCTTGAGCGTAAGGGAGACTGAAGTAAGTGGGGGAACTCTGGTCTATTCGTCTGATGATCCCTATGTACAAGTCGGTAAGTAATATATATACTACAAGGAGTTCACCGTCGCCAGTGACCAACCATCGCCAAAGTGCGGTAAACTGGAAAATTTCATAGGGGTAGCTCCAACGGTTTCAGATCCCTACCGTCCTTTGAGGACCCTTGGCGCCACCCGGCGGCAGATCGCGGTGCTAAACCATCAATCCATCACCCTCCTGCGTGTCAGAACACCTAAGCGATGTTGGGCGCTAAATCGAGACGGTAAGCGGTGTCAGACGCCAAGGTCAAACACCAAGCTGTCCGTCAGTTTTTGATAGATCATCAGGCTTCTCGCTAAGCGCTGTCGTCAGTGACTGATGCCATCTGTCAGTTGTCATTCTGTCTGCCGATCGGCGCTATCACTGATTGGATCTGCTTCTTGCCGTGTCCGGCCATCGGGAATGGCTTAAAATAGGTAAAACGCATGCGCCAAGTTCGGAACGAGTGCGGCAAGGTTTCCAGAACCGGTGCCGAGCCTGCTGTTGATGCGCCTAACCTGTATAGGGTCCTATCATCTCCCCCCAACTGAAAAATTGACTGTCCTCAGTCACCAAATAAGGCTACCGTTACCGTTTTTGTGACAAGTGGCCCGTGCGTTCTTGAGATTTGGTTTATAGTCCTGGCGCATGAGTTTGGACTTCGTCTCTCCTCCACATCTTTACCTGGCGCTCTATTAAAAAAATATGTCTTTCCGAATTCCAACTCCGCCTCCAGTTCCATCTCGCGAGGCTCAAGACGCTGCCTCTTCCTACATCGCCAAGGCCAACAACTTTATCAAGCGCATCGAGGGTGTGGGCGCGGAGGCGCCTTCAAACTTGGTGATCGCGGTAATGAAGTTGTTGGAGCGCTGGTACGAAGTTCGTGTCCTTGGCGTAGGCTGGGACAAGGAGATCGAAGTGCGGGAGTGGTGCCGAGCGCGGTACGTTGATAATCTGGGGTCTGAGTGGCTGGGTCCCTTCTCTCGCTTTGTAAGTTTTTATGATTGCTTGCCGCGTCGCTAGCTAACTGATTCCCTAGGCGCCTCCTCCCGTTCCAACCATTGAGGACGAACTGGAGGACATCCTCTCTGGCGCCTTGCCAATGACGGTAAGCGCGCCAGCGCCTGAGTGAGTATCTCTAACTGTACTTTCTAACTTAGCTGTGGTCTGATCTATCTCCTCACAGCAAGCAAGAGGTGTTGGCGCCTCTCGCCAACCTGCAGGTCGATGCAGAGATGGCGGCAATTCACGAGAGTGTGCTGGAAGAGGCCTCCCGTGACGCCAAGGAGAGGACCAAGGCGTTGGAGGAGCGAGAGGTCTTTGGCGAGTCCCTGGTTGCTAGCGAGAAGTCGCCAGTTGCCAGGAGGCAGATGTCTGATGTGAAGGATTCCCGCGCCGGTAGTGCCCAGAGCCCAGCACTGCCGGCAAGCAAATCGGGCTCTCCGGTCAAGCCTGGCAAGACTTTGAAAAAGAAGGTAAGTTTGAGGCTTTCTTACCGCTGCCGACTTTTGTTTATTTTGTTCTAAGTCTCGTAAGGCTGCCGCCCCTCGTTACACGGTGAGTTTATCGCGCCAAGGTACTTTCTCTGCTAACCGCCTAGTTGGCAGGCGCCAACGCAAACCTCATTTAGCGACGCAGAGCTGAAGGGCTTGCTGGTGGCGCGACGCGATGAGGCGGTTTTGGATGAGGGAATGGAAGCGGGAGTGGTCTTGCCGGAGATGAAGGATAAGAAGACGGCAAGCCCAGCGGCAAGACGGGAGTTCAAGGACTCCCAAGGAGCGGTAAGTAGTTTGACTTTCCTTACCGCTCATGCTAACATTCTTATAGTGCGACAAGTGCTGGGCCGACAACGACCCAGAGGGGTGTTGGTACCCCACTGGTGGCCAGCCTTGCTACCGGTGCGGTACGCTGAAGAGGGCTTGCACTCTGGACAGCGCTAAGAGTCGCGAGCGCGGTGGAGCTCCCGACGTGGTAGTGGAGCGCACCTTCAAGCGTGCCGTTCTCGTCAAACGGGCTCGGGAGTTCGTTGAGGGGGAGAAGAAGAGGCAGGCCGCTGGCGACGCGGCTTCAATCAGCAAGAGTTCCCTGGCGTTGCCGACGCGTCAAGGGGACGAAAACGAAACGGTCAGCACTCGCAGCGCCGGGGAGCGCCAAGGGACTGCGGTCCCTTCAAAACGACAAGTCCCTTCACCTGCAAAGGGGAAGGGCAAGGCTAAGCGCACACAGGTAGTGGAATCTCCTCCCCCCACCCCCGAGGACGTGGAGATGGAGGATCTCGAAAAGGCGCTTGCCGCTAGCCGCCTCCCGCCAAGGGATACCGAAGCCGGGCCTAGCAAATTGCTCTCCCCCATCCACCTGCGAGTGGCTTCTCTGCCGCTTCCCGACGAGGACAACGCGGTAATGGATCCGCCGCCAAGGGAAGAGCCTGAGGCCATGGCTGGTGACAAGGACGCGGACGGGGAGGACGACATGGGTGCAGAAGAGGCGGTAGCGGTAGCGGGAGGCGATGAGGATCTGGCAGCCGACAAAACGTTGGCGACTCAGCGGGAAGGGGGCGAAGAAGAGGCATCGGTAAGGGAGGTAGTGGAAGGAGAGGAGGGGGCAGGAGTTACCTGGGAAGAGCCTGAGTGGCGGTGGCTGCCTCCCTACGGCAACGCTGCCCCTTGGGAGGTTTCCGACCCCGAGGACGTTGCCGGGCTGGAGGCTAGGCGCCCCGTGATCGCCAGGGTCAATCCCGCGTGGACCCCCCAGCCGCAGCCAACGGTCACTGGCGACGCTTTCAACTGGCTGGGGCAAGACCTCGTATACCCGGTGGTGGCGCTCAACCCGCGGGACATGTTGGAGAGGTTCTCGAGGAGGGCGGCAACGATGGAGGCGGTAATGGAGCGAGAACGGGAACGAGTCCGGGGGCAGCTTATGGCGCTACGACTGCGCTACTCCAACCTGGGCCGCAGCCTCCGCGTTCTTCGCGACTACCAGAACGATTGCCAAGCCGCCATGGATTGGCAAACCGCCAACCACATTTTGCCGGGCGACCTCCTTCCCTTGCGCGACTCCTCCTTGCCGATTTCCGACGACTCGTTGCCGCTGGAGGATGATAGTGAGTAAACGGACCTTAGCGTAGATAGGCCGTTTTCTTTTTGTACATATATTGTTGGCGCCCCGTTTTTGATATATTTTTGCTGTTCCCTACCGCGTGGAGGAATTAAGTCTAGTCTGAGTTAGCGTAGCGGCAGAGAGTCAAAAAAGTAAAGCAAAGAGAAAGCTAGTGGCAAGTATTCTAAGGTAGGTTTTAGTAAGAACAGTAATATGTGAGGGACTTAGACAAATTTTGAGGAAAAAGGGAAACGCTCAGTAAATCATCATAGCGAAAAACCCTTGGCGAGAGTTGCGCAGAGCGCTAAGCGTTGGCGACATGCTAGCGCTGCGGCTTGACTATGTAAAGAAATGTCTGTTGAATATAGTATAGTAAGTCACGGCAAGAAAGATAAGTAAGGTAAGTAATAGAAAAATAAGAGCTTATCAGTATAGTCTTTTCTAATCATTTTCTTCTTCTTCAACTAGAGTCGGTAAGTCATCATCGTCCAGTAAGTCTGTTTCTTCAAGTTCCCTAAGCTTGGCGGTGTCGATGTCTAGCGCTTCAAGCGGCAAGTCAATGTGTTCTCTGGCGAGATACGGCAATAGGCGGAAAGCGGCAACAGGTCGATGTAGTACTGAACCATCTAATTCACAGAGCACGTAAGCGCCTCCACGGTTACGAGAGATAACTACCAAAGGTCCCAGGTAGCGCGGGCGCATTTTCTTATTGTATGAGGTCTCGATTTTGGAGTTGCGCATAAGTACTAGCGCACCTCTCGGGAAGTTGTAATCTTTGATGGTAGCGCTATGCTCGGTTTCGAATCGCAGGGCTGCTTGGCGACGGGCGCTAAAGACTACCTCGTGAAGTCGCTCCAAATCTTCTTTCCTTCATTGGAGGTCAATAGCTCGTCTGGCAACAAGGTCGGTAGTCGCTAAGATACTGTTGGGTGCTGGCTGAGGATAAGTCGCTTCTATAATGTTGGCAGGGAGTAACGGATGGGTGCCAGTAGCCGCGTAATAGGGAGAACAACCCATGCGCTTACGAATGGTAACTCTTTCCGACCAAAACACTGAATACGTTGCCTCACTCCAACGAGACTCGTCGCCATCGACCGCCTTGAAGAGCGCTTGCCGAACGTCAAAGTGTGGTCTCTCTACCAGGCCATTGGCGCGCTTGTTGTAGCCAGATACTCGAATGTGGTGAATGTTGTATTTCTTGGCGAGGTATGTTAGCGCTTTGATGATGGGCGCACCGTTATCTGTGACGATTTCTCTTAGCGCTCCCCAACGGCAGATGACGTCCTCAAATAGCCACTTGGCGACCGCCTCGGTATTTTCTCTTTGAAGCATTCGAAATTCAGGCCAGTGGATTAGCGAACAACGACCTTGAATGATGTACTTGTAGCGACCAGATTTGGGCATATGCATGGTATCGACGTAGATTTTGCTGAAAAGGGGAGCTGGCATTGCAACGGTTGGCGGTATGAGCACTTGGCGTGTTTGTTGAATTTGGCAGAGGTGGCAAGTCCTAATGTACCAGGCGATGTCGGCACTAGCGTGTGGCCACCAGAAGCGTTCTAACAGAGAAGCTCGAGTAGCGTACAGACCTCTATGACCTAGCTCGTCATGCATAGCGCGCAAGACTCGTAAGCGACCTTCTGGCTTGATGATCAGCTTGTGAGCGCCATCTCGATTTCGTCGCCAAAGTCGGTTGTCGGTAAAGAAGAAGCGGGTAGC
The DNA here is from genome assembly GCA_027475525.1 of Macrolepiota albuminosa. Taxonomy (NCBI): domain Eukaryota; kingdom Fungi; phylum Basidiomycota; class Agaricomycetes; order Agaricales; family Agaricaceae; genus Macrolepiota; species Macrolepiota albuminosa. Next base: position 565,649 of record JAMWFC010000087.1, on the reverse strand, counting down.
ATAGCGGATAAAGGTAGCGTATTGTTCGTCGGTAAGGCCTGTGGGTCGCTTAAGGTCTTGTAGCCATTGTTCAACTATTAACAAGCAACTGTCTTCTGCCTTTGCTTTGGCGGATCGAGGGACGGCATCATAGGTCAGGTTTCTGCTGTCTTCTCTTAGCGACTGGGGTTCCTGTACAACTTTTACTGGCGGCAAGTCTTGTTTAAGGATGCTTGCCATGTAGAACGTGAGGGGTGCGCTAAAGGTCTCGGGGCGGTAAGGGACGATAGGATGTAACAGGATACTGGTAGACTGTTGCCGTCGTAATAGGGGGATTGGCTGTTGTATGAGGTGCACGAAACCATGTAAGCGGTCGATCCAGTCCTCGAAATCGCTATCAGCCTGAGGGTCCACTACCGGGTCGCCAGGCTGCCGTGGTCGCCTAGAGAGTCCATCTGGGCCGTGGAAAGAGCTCTTGACGTGTACCAGCTCAAAGTGAAACATGAGGATGGTGACTACCCACCGGTTCATACTAGCGGATGGCTGGATGTCGGGATTCTGCAGCATGCCTTTGATGTACCTAGCGTCGACCTCAACAATCAGGTTTCGTACGCCAATTAGATACATCTTTAGCGCCCGGAATGCTTTGAACAGTCCATAGAGCTCTAGTTTAGGCTGACTGTAGCGAGACTCTCTGTCGTTTAGTGTGATAGACCCAAAGCGGTTGTAGCGTCGCTGTTTCCGATTGTCGCTAAGGCACTGGCACAAGAAGTAGCCAACAGCAATGTACGAGGTATCCACCGCCAAGATGACAGGGTCGGCAGAGCTATAGTCGATTGGAACTAGGGGTTTGGCGTCTTGTAGGGCTTTTACTAAGTCGCGTTGGGCAGTGACCTGGTCTGGCCCAAATTCGAAGGGCTCGTTAGCGCGGGTGAGTCGGTTAAGGGCATGTGCGCGATGGGCAAAGTTTTTGACGAATATTCTGAGAACGCCAACGGTGCCAAGAAAGGCGCGAACTTCAGATAAGTCGCGGCAAGGACCCCAGCGCTCCAAGAGTGCTAAGCGAGATTCGTCGGGAACACGACCGTCGGGAGTGCAGATGTGACCAAGTATTTTGAACCTTGGCGCGCAGAGGAGGAGTTTGTGACCGCTAAAGGTACCACCGCTATACTTCATACGTTGGAGAACTCGATTGAGCAGCTGGAAGAACTCCCATAGCGCTAAGCAAATGTTGGAGTTGTCGGGATGGGTCGCCGGTAAGCCGTTTACGAGTCGCCAGTCTTTGGGGCCTTTGACGCCAACGTCATCAATGAAGCTTAGGACGTTATGCGGTATCTCGGGTTGGAGGATGAATGTGATGTCGTCATGGAATATGGGGACTGAGTTTGTCCAGCCCATCGGTAAGGTGACTAGGCGCAAGGCGCCAAACGGAGTTTGAAAGGTGGTGAGGTCACGGGAAGAGGGGTGTATCAAGCGTTCATCGTAGCCAACGTAGAGATCAAGGGTGGCGCCACAGATACGCCCGGCAAAGGACTCAGCAAAGTGGTCAGGGAAAGGCGGTACGCCAGAGTGTCGTATGGTTACTCTATTCAGCGGCTCAAGACTGTGAACTATGCGTAGATTGCCGTTCTTTTTGAGGACACAGAACCAGCGGGAGCGGTAAGAACTATTGGAGGGCTCGTAGACGCCAGCCTGTATCTTGGTCCTAATAATCTGGCAGACCTCGGCTTCGATTCCAGGCGGTAACGGTCGGTTGTGCTCAGTCCATGGCACGTGAGGAATGGTCGGGATGACAACTGGTGGGAAGAAATCCGTACGTAGGCTGCCGCGTTCTGAGTCCTCCCAAGCAAAGGCTTTATCCTGCTTAGCGACGAGATCGGTAAGGACATTCAACTCATCTTTGGTCAAAAATCCTGTGTCATGCTCCTTGGCTAACTGCTGCTGGCGTTCTGCGGTAAAACGTCCTGTGGGGTGAAAGGGTGGCGGATTCGGTGATAAGGTCGGCATGTCGGCAAGAGGGTCGCCAATGATCTGGCGCTCGATCCTAAAAGTCTCGGGAGAGTGCGTAGCGATGGGTTTTGTTTTAAGCGAAGAGGGTCGCCAATGATCTGGCGCTCGATCCTAAAAGTCTCGGGAGAGTGCGTAGCGATGGGTTTTGTTTTAAGCGCAACTGGCTTATATTTCTTTTTAACTTGTACCCCTTTCCTTTTGGGAGCGTTAGCTTGGTTATACACAGATGTGGAAAGGGGAACTGTAGCCTGAGGGGCGGCAAGTCCAAGAACGGCAGGAGACGAGGCTCCGGGAAGGGTAGTGAGATACGTATCGGTAGACGCAATATTTTGAAACGATTCTGAAGCGGTAAGATATAAGTACGCTAGAGCTGAGTCGGTAATATCTGGGTTTTTCTGGGAAAGCTCAGCGTCGGTAACGGTAGAGGAAAGCAAAACTTCCTCGTCAAGACAAGCGGTAGATATAATATTTACAAGACCAGTTGAATGGTCATATTCCAGCGTTAGCGCCACATCTCCGTGATCGTCGCCAATCACCTCCTCGATGGTCTGTGAAAACACCGGTGTGGAGGCTCGTTGGCGTGTTGGTCGGTAAACTCCGGGGGCTTAGCGCGGGCGCCTTTTCGTTGTCCCCTAGGGAACGTTGGCACCGTTCGTCGGATTCCGGAATTTGGGTCGCTAATTGTGAGGGTCGTTTCCTCATCGGTAACCGTCTTGACGACTGATCGCGCCAAGACGTCGAAGGGTCTGCCGAGTAGTAAGTCGTAAGCCGGGGAGCGTAAAATGTGGATCTGAAGATAAAACGTAATGTCGCCAAGGGTGCAGGGCACATTCTTGGCAAGGCCGAGGGATCTGTCCACGGTACCGTTAGCGCTCTGCATGTTTAGTATAACCGTAGGGTCGTAAATGAGGCCTAGATCGTTAGCGACTTCTGCTGCCATAGAAATAATCTGAGACCCGCTATCAACAATTGCCTCTACCTCGTGCTTGTTGTCTACGGTTAGCGCTACCGAGCGGATAGCGTGCGATTCTTGAGCGACGGTAAGGATAGCGGGGTCCTCTCCATGGTCCACAGACCTAAGGTAGGTCTCCACTGGGTCCACAGAGGTGGCGTTAGCGATGGAGTCGGCAAGATGCTCATCAGTGTCGGGAGAGTCGATGGTAACAGAAAAACCCGGAAGCGCGTCGTCGAGTTCATCAACTTCGGCAACAGCTGTCGCCAAGGGTCGTCGGGGAGTGACTGCCGTTTTGACCTGGTTGCGGACGTCTGGAGCAATACTACAAAGCTCTTCAACTGATAAGGTGACGGCGGTTTTCATGATACGGTTAAAGACGTGGTTGGATTTCTCGATATCGAATATTGGCGCGGTAGGTCAGTAGCCACCCTCAGGACGTTTCTCGGGAGCGGCAAAGTTTCGTTGTGCGGGAGCATGATATCGGTCGGGAATCCCTGAGTAGGGATGGAGAGGCGGCAAAGGCGGTTCGGGAGCGGTAGCGGACGACGATGGTTCTGGAGCAGTAGCAGGGGTAGTGGCAGGCGGTGCGGCAGGAGCAGGAGTCGGTAACTTGCTAGCGGGAGGCATTGGCTTGTATCCTTTAAGAGGTTGTTTAGGCTGCTTAACTTCAACCCCATCAAAAACCTGGTTCTTTAGCGAATCCAACTCCTGTTGGAGCTTGGCGATACGCTCTTCCCGCGAGAAAGTAGGGTGGTCGCCAACGCTGTCGAAATGTAAGACCTCGTGAATCATCTGCTGTTGGGTCGCTTGTTCAGGGTCGGGGTTGGCGTTGCCAGATAGCGTGCCGGTAACGATCTGTCCTGGGTTGCGCCTATGCCACTCATCAACTCGCTCCTGGAAGGACTTCTTGTCTGGGTAGTTGGGAATGATGGCGCCAGTGGTGAGGACTATCTTGCCGTCGATAGCCCGTCGAATCCTTCCTTGCCGAATGTAGTTTTCGAGAGTAACGCAGCGTCCTCTAGTCATGGTATGGCCAATTTCCCCACAGAAGTGGCAAGGGCCAGGTGCGGGTACGTTAGCGGGTCGGTTAGCCGTGAGGTTGGTGGTAATCATAGTTTCAATACGAGTTATAGCGGAAGCGACAGCGGCGGTAATGGCAGCATTGAGCTCTTCTTTCTTAACGAAGTCGGCAACAGGAGGCGGGATGGGAATGATACCGTTAGTTCGCTCGGGTGGTGGGCTCGTCCTAGCGCGCTGCAGTCCAACGCCAGTGTCCGTTCCCTTGAGAACCCATTTACCGGCTTCAAAGACGTCGGCAACGTTATAGGGCTCGTCTGGGTGATGAGCCTGGTGAACTATCTCTAGGCGACGAGCAATACGAGTCCACAGTGAAGTCGGGATGCCTTGCTGAAATAGGCGACGTTCCTCGTTAATATAGAGCTTGCCGTTCTGCAGAAGCCACCTAGCAATCTTCTGGAACTCGCGGTAATACGTGGAGAATGCGCCAAGAGAAGAAGTGCCGTTGTCGAAAGATTCCTGAACTAATTTCTGCAACTCGTTTACCGTGTATCGGGTAGCCTCTTCTGCGCCAGGGTACAACTGGATCACTGCCGTCTTCCAGTCCTCATACGAAGCGCCTTGGGCTGGAACTGGCGGTGCGGCAGGGACAAAGGCGGCAAACTCGGTCAAACCTGTCCACGTCTCTGCCGTGTCATACGATACGTATCTTGCCGCGTACTCCTTCATCTGCGTATGGTCGGTAATGTTACAATCTCTGAATAGATACTCCAACTCCTTGAAATACTGGGAGAGCTCCTGTGGCTTGGTCTCGTCCCATTTCGGTGCCGAGAAGTGGTTACGTGGCGGCATGCGCTGGACTTGTTGTTCCATAGCGACTGCGTTGGCGAGTTCGGTTACGGTGCCGAGAAGTGGTTACGTGGCGGCATGCGCTGGACTTGTTGTTCCATAGCGACTGCGTTGGCGAGTTCGGTTAACGGTGGTGGGGAAGGAGTTCTAGAGGTTGGCGACGGGGTAAGCAAAATGACGAGCTGAGAAAGCGGTGTTAGAGGAGTGATGGGGGTAACTGATTGCGGTAAGGTAAAGGGCGACGCTAAGGGGTCGTCGGCGCTATAATCGAGGGAATGCGGGAAGAGATCAGGAAATGCGTCTACAGTGGCGTTCTGTAGTTCCTGGGCAAGAGAAAGACCCGGTAAGGCACCAGGTGGTTGTGGGGTTGATGGGTGGGAAGGAGCTATGCCTTCTGCCGACTGCTCTAGCAGGCGGCGCCTACGCTGAAGACGGGTTTCTGGCGGAATTCTGCCCTAGAGATCCCTCGCGGTGGGCTCCAATTTGATGACGCCCAAAGTTTGGTCAGTAACAAATGTATCAATAGTGTTACCGTACCAAGAGTTTGCGTTGGGCGCGCTATAAGTGATTTGAGGAGTCCCGGGCAGGTCCCAGAGAACGCGTCTGTGAAAAAGGGTAAAAGTCGGTAACGGGGTCGGCAAGTGTCAAGCGCTAAGGTAAAGCGCCTAAGAAAAGAGCGGTAAGTGAACACGGCAAGGTCAACGGCAAGAGCACGGTAAGCTTAGCGAGATCTAAGCGTCGATAATGCCTGCCGTAGTTGCAAGGCGCGAATAAGTCGAAGTTTAGCGAGAGTCTGCAACTGCCAACGAGTTCGACGTTGCCGACCGTAAATGAGCTCTTGAGCGTAAGGGAGACTGAAGTAAGTGGGGGAACTCTGGTCTATTCGTCTGATGATCCCTATGTACAAGTCGGTAAGTAATATATATACTACAAGGAGTTCACCGTCGCCAGTGACCAACCATCGCCAAAGTGCGGTAAACTGGAAAATTTCATAGGGGTAGCTCCAACGGTTTCAGATCCCTACCGTCCTTTGAGGACCCTTGGCGCCACCCGGCGGCAGATCGCGGTGCTAAACCATCAATCCATCACCCTCCTGCGTGTCAGAACACCTAAGCGATGTTGGGCGCTAAATCGAGACGGTAAGCGGTGTCAGACGCCAAGGTCAAACACCAAGCTGTCCGTCAGTTTTTGATAGATCATCAGGCTTCTCGCTAAGCGCTGTCGTCAGTGACTGATGCCATCTGTCAGTTGTCATTCTGTCTGCCGATCGGCGCTATCACTGATTGGATCTGCTTCTTGCCGTGTCCGGCCATCGGGAATGGCTTAAAATAGGTAAAACGCATGCGCCAAGTTCGGAACGAGTGCGGCAAGGTTTCCGGAACCGGTGCCGAGCCTGCCGTTGATGCGCCTAACCTGTATAGGGTCCTATCAACGAGTTGGAGGATATTCTGTCAGGGGCATTGCCAATGACGGTAAGCGCACCTGCAGCAAAGTGAGTATTTCTAACCCATTCCTTCTAACTTAGCTTTGGTCTGATTTGTCCTCTCACAGTAAACAGGAGGTGTTGGCACCCTTGGCACATATGCAGGTGGAGGAGGAGCTTGTGGCAAGGCAAGAGGAGTTCTCTCGTGATACTGGGGAGATTACCAGGGCTCTGGAGAAGCAGGAGAGGGTCAGGGAGTTGGCAGAGGAGATGGAGGGAGTAGCAGTGGGGAAAGCGCCTGCCGCTAAGAGGCAGGGAACTGAGGAATCTGGCAAGGTAGATCGCGCTGGCAGCACTTCAAGCCCAGTGTTGCCAGCTAGCAAGTTGGGCTCGCCGAGGAAGCTGGCAGGTGCTTCCAAACGCAAAGTATGTGCTGATTTTGCTTGCCGCTGCCAATGGTCGCTAACAACATTTGCAGAATCGCAAGGCAGCTCCTCAATATGCGGTAAGCCTTTCTCTAAACCTGGTCTTCTAATTCACCATGATTTGTTTAGGCGCTGATGCAGTCCAGCTTTGATGACAAGGAGCTCAAAGGACTGCTGTTGCTGCATCACAAAGAAGCCGTTTTGGATAAGGGGCAAGAAGCCGGTGTCATAATGGAGGAGATGAAGAGAAAGAAGACCGTTTCCCTGGCGACTTGGCAAGTGTTTAAGGTGGCGTGGGGTGCGGTAAGTAACTTCTAGATTTCATTCTTGCCACTGACTTTCTGAGGGCAGTGCGACAAATGTTGGGCGGATAACGACCCAGAAGGTTGTTGGTTCCCGACCGGTACCCAGCCCTGCTATCATTGTGGGGCTTTGAAATGCGCCTGTACCATTGATGGGGCAAAGAGTCACTTTAGTAAGGAGGGCTAGGGAGTTTGTGGAGGGACAGATGAAGAAGGTTGCTGCCAGTGGTATGGCAGTTATTGGACGTGCCTCCTTGGCATTGCCAACATGCCAAGGAGATGGATTGGAAACCATCAGCAATCAGGGTGCTGGAGAGTGCCAAGGGACTTCAGTTCCAGAAAAACAACAAGCCCCTTTGCCAAGCAAAGGGAAGGGCAAGGCCAAGCAACCTCATGTGGTCTTGTCACCCTCCCCTTCACCAGTCCCAGAGGATGCCGAGATGGCAGATCGGGAGAAGGCCTTAGCGGCAAGTTGCCTGCCTCCTCAAGCCTCTGAGGCAGGTCCAAGTGGCCTCTTGTTGCCTATCCACTTGGCGGCAAGGTCTCTTGGCGAGAAACAGGAGTTGGGAGAGCAGGAAGCGGTTGGCGACTCAGCACCCCAAGAGAAGCGGAAAGAAGCCCCCACAGATGTCGAGATGGGGGATGAGTCCAGGAAGAAGGCAGAGGGGGCAGCAATGGGAGGGGATGAAGATGCCGAGGGTGAGGAAGAAGAGACCTTGGCAACACAGCGTGAAGGTGATGAAGAGGAGGAAGCGGCAAGGGAGGCAGGAGTTGCCAGGGAGGAGCCTAAGTGGCAATGGCTCCCTCCCTATGGTAACATCGCCCCCTGGGAGGTGTCAGATCCTGAAAACATTGCTGGACTGGAGCCTAGGCACCCTGTGGTCACCAGGGTCAATCTCACTTGGACCCCCCAGCCGCAGCCAACGGTTACTGGCAACGCTTTCAACTGGCTGGGACAAGACCTCATGTACCCGGTGGTTGCGCTTAACCTGTGGGAGATGCTGGAGAGGTTTTTGAGGAGGGCAGCAACGATGGAGTTGGCAATGGGGCAAGAACAGGAACAAGTCTGGGGCCAGCTCATGGTGCTTAGACTGCGCTATTCTAACTTGGGTCACAGCCTACACATTCTGTGTGATTACTAAGCAGATTGCCAAGCTGCCCTGGACTGGCAAACTGCCAACAACATTTTGCCTGGTGACCTCCTTCCCCTTTACGAGTCTCTTTGCTGGTCTCTGACGACTCCCTGCCCTTGGACAATGATAGCGAGTAAACAGACCTTAGCGTAGATAGGCCATTTCTGTAGATTGTTTTGTTAGCGCCTTTCTATTTATTTGCTTCTGAGTCAGTGAGAGTAAGTCTTCTAAGCAAACTGATAAGTAAACACAGCTGGATGGGGAATCTTAGCAAAATTTTGCAAAGGGAAACACTCAGTAAGTCATCATAGTGAAAAACCCTTGGCGAGAGTTGCGCAGTGTGCTAAGCATTGGCAACACGCTAGCGCTGTGGCTTGACTATGTAAGAAAATGTCTGTTGGATATGGTACAGTAAGTATTGGCAAGAAAGATAAATAAAATAAGTAGTAGAAAAAAGAGCTTATCAATATACAGTCCTTTCTAATCATTTTCCTCTTCTTCAGCCAGAGTTGGCAAATCATCATTGTCCAATAAGTCAGTTTCTTCAAGTTCTCTTAGCTTGGTGGTGTCAATGTCTAGCGCTTCCAGCGGCAAGTCAACTTGTTCTCTGGCGAGATATGGCAATAGGCAAAAGGCGGCAACAGGTCAATGTAGTACTGAACCATCTAATTCACAGAGCATGTAAGCACCTCCACAGTTACAAGAGATGACTACCAAAGGTCCCAAATAGCGCAGTTGCATTTTCTTGTTGTATGAGGTCTCAATTTTGGAGTTGCACATAAGCACTAGCACGCCCCTTGGGAAGTTGTAATTCTTGATAGTAGCGCTATGCTTGCTCTCAAATCGCAGGGCTGCTTGGCAACGGGCGCTAAAGACTACCTCGTGGAGTCGCTCCAAATCTTCTTTCCTTTGTTGGAGGTCAATAGCTTGTCTGGTGATCAGATCGGTAGTTGCTAAGATGCTGTTGGGTGCTGGCTGAAGGTAGGTTGCTTCTATAATGTCGGCAGGGAGTAAAGGATGGGTGCCAGTAGCTGCATAATAGGGAGAACAACCCATGCACTTATGAATGGTAACTCTTTCCGACCAAAATACTGAGTATGCTGCTTCACTCCAATGAGATTCGTCGCCATTGACTGCCTTGAAGAGTGCTTGCCAAACATCAAAGTGTGGTCTCTCTACCAGGCCATTGGCACACTTGTTGTAGCCAGATACTCGAATGTGATAAATGTTGTATTTCTTGGCGAGATATGTTAGCGCTTTGATAATTGGCGCACCGTTATCCGTGACAATTTCTCTTAGCGCTCCCCAACAGCAAATGATGTCCTCAAACAGCCACTTAGCGACCACCTCCATGTTTTCTCTTTGAAGCATTCAGAATTCAGGCCAGTGGATTAGCGAGCAACGACCTTGAATAATGTACTTGTAGCAACCAGATTTCGGCATGTGCATGGTATCGACGTAGATTTTGCTGAAGAGGGGAGCTGGCATTGCAACAGTTGGCGAGATAAGCACTTGGCGTGTTTGTTGAATTTGGCAGAGGTGGCAAGTTCTAATGTACCAGGCAATGTCAGCACTAGCGTGTGGCCACCAGAATCGTTCTAAAAGAGAGGCTCAGGTAGCATACAGACCTCTATGTCCTAGCTCGTCATGCATGGCGCGCAGGACCCATAAACAATTTTCTGGCTTGATGATCAGCTTGTGAGCGCCATCTTGATTTTATCACCAAAGGTGGTTGTCGATAAAGAAGAAGTGGGTAGCGTATCAGATAAAGGTCACGTATTGTTTGTCGGTAAGGCCTGCTGGTTGCTTGAGGTCTTGTATCCATTGTTCAACTGTAACTTCTGCCTTTGCCTTAGCGGATCGGGGGACGGCATTGTATGTCAAGTTTCTACTGTTTTCTCTTAGCAGGTAAGGTTCTTGTATGACTTTTACTGGAGGCAAGTCTTGTCCAAGGATGCTTGCCATGTAGAATGTGAGAGGTGCGCTAAACCTTGTGGGTCAGTAAGGGACAAGGGGATGTAAAAGGATGCTGGTAGGTTGTTGCCATCATAGCAAGGGAATCGGTTGTTGTATAAGGTGTACGAAACCATGTAATCGGTCAATCCAGTCCTCGAAATTGCTATCTGCCTGTGGATCCACTGCCGGGTTGCCAGGTTGCCGTGGTCGCCTAGAGAGTCCATCTGGGCCGTGGAAAGAGCAGGGTAGGGCATCACAATGGTACGTGTCATACGTTGTATGGGAGCTCGCTTTGTGCCGTACCATACATGTCCAGCAGAGTCCGCTACACTGGAGCAGAGCAGTCCCTCCAGTGCCGTAGAATACAGAGCCGCGGACATGTCACAATGTGCTATATGACACGGTCTAGTAGATCAATAAAAGGCGGGCACACACATGCGCACACAGGCCTGGCAGATGCCAGTGGACACTAGTGGACGTCAATGTGCATCAGCGGCCACCAGCAGACATCAGCACACGAGTGAAAACCTCCTCCATTGGCGGACTTCATGGCATGAATAAACCCTCCTCGAGGTTCCCCACTTCCCTCCCCTCTCCATTCCTCCCCGCAATAACTCGAGGCTGCACGTCTCCCCTTCCCTCCTTTTCCCACCCCCGACGCCAGCGTACATCTACAAAAGGGCCCTGCAAACCTACGCAGGCCTATGCAAGCCACCAGCAGACATCTACGCAGACATACATCGACAGACTCAAACCTATGTGGGCCCACACAGGCCTGTGCAGGGCACCAGCGGACATCCACAGAGGCCTACACAGGTCCACGGGGTCTGGTTGGACCAAGGAAAAAGGTAACTTTGTCTTGCCCACCATATGCCTGTAGGGGGGAATCGAACCCCTGGCCTTGGGAAAGCCTCCAGCAATGGAACGCACATTTAACCGTTGCATCACAGGTCTGTTACTAATGGATAGATTCAAAGGTCAGATAACACAATGAACGGACGCACACCTACATTTATGCAGGTTCCCATATGGATTTTTTGAGGTGGAAGGGGGGTGGCATACCTCCTAAAAGAGTTTTTGTGGCTTGAAAGGGGCGTTGGCATCAGCAGCCATCAGCTGGCATCCGTCGGCATCTGCCAGATATCCGCTGGTATCCGTCGGCATCCGTCAGCATCTGCCGGATATCCGCTGGTATCTGTTGGCATTCACGGGAATCTGTCGGTAACCCCTGGCATTGTCCGGCATTGTCCAGCATCAGGGTGGGAGAGAAGGAAACAGGGTGCGTGGGTGTCCGCTGCATGGGGTGGCATCTTGGAGAGCGTGGGGGGTGGCAGAAGAGGGATGGAGGTGGGGAGAAAGAGGGGAAAGGGGGAAGGGGAGGAGCGTGGGTGTCCACTGGTACTCCAGCAGACGTAGCAGACGTCGGATGTCAGGTCAGGAGGGAGGAGGGAAGCGGGGTGCATGTGGTGGATGGGGGTGGCGTGTGAGGTAGTGTGGGGAGTGGAGAGGATGGCACTGGGGAGAAAGAGGGGGAAGGGCAGAAGAGGGTGCGTGAGTGTCCACTGTTCATTGGCATGCCAGCAGACGGTAGCAGATGGTAGCTGATGTTGGCATGTGAGCCAGCTGATGTCAGCGGTGCAACCAGTCCCAGTAGTTCAGTGGAATATTTATTTATTGATATTCAATATTGTGTACAGTAGTGGGTTCTACTCCTACTCCACCTTAATGGGGTCTAATGGTGACAATGGAATATTGAGATCCGGGTTGGACTCCTGCTAGTGACAAATATTTTAATAGGGCCTGTAAGCCCTAATAAAATATCCGTTCATCACTTGCTAGCATCATCAAGTTGATCCGTTCAAAACGCTAGAAATTACTGAAGCGGGTATGGGTTGGACGACTTTGCGCATAGTCACGAGATCTGAAATGATCACATGCGCAAAGATGAACAACCCATGCCACTGCAGAAATCTCTGGAGTTTTAAATAGATCACATTAATGATGCTAGCAGACATCAGCGGCCTGCTGCTCTAATATGCACTAGCAGGAGTTGAACCCACCTCTTGTGCACAATATGAAATATCAATTTATCAATATTCCATTGTACCACAGGCACTTACTTAGAAGTCAGGACAGTGTTCATGCTAGCAGATGTCAGTGGCCTGCTGCTATTATATAATGTGCACTAGCGGGAGTCAAACCTGCCTGTCAGTGGCCTGTGGTAGTTGATCTGACCCACTTGATTTTCAGTATTGTGTGGAGTGGCGGGTTCGACTCCCCTAGTCCAGACTTCTCTAGTCCACCATAATGACATATAATGTTGTCTTTTTATACTGCTGCATTTTTGCACTAGATGTAAACTGTACTGATTTGTGGTAAGGACCTGTGGTCGAATAGAATATTGATACAATGATATTTCATATTGTGCACAAGAGCCAGGTTCAAATCCCACTAGTGCACATTAGACATAACTCGACTTCGCTTTATTAATTGTTATTTAATGATTTTTGCACTACATGTACACTGTACTGATTTTTGGTAACGACCTGTGGTCCAATAGAATATTGATACATTAATATTTCATATTGTGCACAAGAGTCGGGTTCGAATCCCGCTAGTGCACATCATTAGACATGACATAACTTTATTTTACTAATTGTTATTTACTACACAGTATGATAAACAAAGTAAGGTTGTAATTTTTTACAACGTCCTGTGGTCTAGCAAAATATTGTCAGTTTATATTCTTTCTACTGCACAATTCAAGAGTTCGAGTCCCCCTTGTGTAATCGTTGAAGAGTATGTTGTTTTTTGTGTTCATGAGAGTGGCATAACGGAACAAAACAATGGGACGGTTAATCTTAGTGGACCTGAGTCCTGTCCAAACTAATTGAAATGTCTGTAGTAAAGTGCTGTAGCCTTGACAAAAAATAACCAACAGAAAAGCCAAGAATTATAGTAACTAAGGATTAAATTACTCGTCCAATGTGTATTCCTCCTCTTCATTAGATTCATGTAATGCATCTGAATAGAACCAATCCTCATCAAGCAGGTAGTCTGCGATGTGTATTCCTCCTCTTCATTAGATTCATGTAATGCATCTGAATAGAACCAATCCTCATCAAGCAGGTAGTCTGCTGTCAAAAATGCAAAGTCGTCCAGTGTATATGGCCCCTGAGGTCTGGGAAGTGTGATGTCTTCATAGTTCGCTATTAGGCCTGACGATGAAGATGGTGAGGGTGACTCTGACATATCAACAGACACATCATCAGTACAACCAGCTTGATTGAAAGGGCCAATGGGCCTACATCGACCATGTTTTGCTCTAGCGCGAAATTCTTGTTCTGTTGAAATAAATTAACTATGATTACCAGTGCCAAATTATACTCACGTTGTTGATACAATTCGTTAATTCTTCTCTGATCCTCACATCGAGTCATACATGTCTCATATTCCTCCCACTCCTGGACATTGTTACCAGTAGGTAGGGTTGGAGAAGGAGATTGTTGGAAGGGGGAAGACGGGATTTGAAGAGCCGTTACATCAAAAAGTGGTGGAAGACTTTCTTCATCATCGGCTGCCATGCCTCCATCCATCTCTTCTGCCATCACAAGAAATAGCGGTGGAAGGTTTTCTTCGTCCTTGGTCACCATACGTCTACCGCTCTGGACTTCCGTTTGTCCGCCGTCACTGGCCACCACGGTCTCCATCGCTGTTAGTCCTTCTGCTCCTTCACCAACAATGAATAGAGGTGGCAAAGAATTGTTGTCCATCTCTTCTTCTGCAGGAATGAACAAAGGAGGCAAAGAATTCTCTTCCATCTCCTCTTCCGCAGGAATGAACAAAGGTGGCAAAGATTCGTCTTCCGTCTCCTCTTCCACAGGAATGAACAAAGGTGGCAAAGATTTGTCTTCCATCTCCTCTTCTGCAGGAATGAACAAAGGCGGCAAAGATTCGTCTTCCTGAACAAAGGTGGCAAAGATTTGTCTTCCATCTCCTCTTCTGCAGGAATGAACAAAGGCGGCAAAGATTCGTCTTCCGTCTCCTCTTCTGCAGGAATGAACAAAGGAGGGATACCCTCTAAGTCAGGGTCACTAATGGATGGATTAGGGATATCCACCTGGTCATTGTCAGTTTCCCCCAGCTCCCTGAATGTCCCACGGACATGAGCTGCTGGGGTGGAAGGAAGTTGGGATGCCGGTTGAACCACAACGCAAGAGTTTTCCATTGTAGGGCCATACACCAGTCCAGGTTTACTCTGACTGTAGAGGTGGTGGAATGGATGTTGTGCGTTTGAGGGTTTGATATGTGTCAAGGATGGCCATTGGGGAGAGTCGACATCAGGGAGAGTGGTAAGATGGGCCATGGAGAGGCAGTCTTGAGGATCAGGCTGCTTACCATCAATACTGTTGGTATGGGACTCAATGCCTATCAATTGGCCCGTCCAAGCAGGATCCATAGACCTGGCAATGGAACTGACAACGGAAGCAGCAATGGACTTGCTGCTAGCAAACAGGCGGATCATATTGTTGGCCGTTGGCATATGTTTCATCTTATCCAGCGACCGCCACTTGTCTAGGGCTAGAAGCGTCCGCTGGTGGCCCCTGGTGGATCCACTACCTGCAAACACACAGAGCAAATTGTCTGGTGCTAGGACGGACACCAATCCATCGAATGGCAATGTCATGGGTGGCCGGCAGTTGCATGCCAAGAAGCTTTCAAGAGAGTGGAAGCCTTGCTGATGTACGAGAAGGCAATGCTCCAGCGTTTCATTGCTTAAGACCTGAACATCCTCTCAGCCAATGTGGTTCCACCAATCACAGCCATACAGATTCCTGATAAGACCTTGACAGCCATCAACAAACTCCAGGATCTCTGTGGGCAAAGTTTGCTGATTTTGGAGAGGGAAAAATCGGCTCATGCTTTTGATAATGTCTGGGACATTGCAGACCACATTATTCAGTGATGCAGCCCCCAGATATGACAATACAAAGTTTTATGGCACACAGTCAAATCCTAATATATTTATACATTTTGAAGTTATCTTACCAACTCCTTGTCTAGATGCTGGATAATCCATGCCTCTTCTGCTTCAAGACTTGGTGCAAGATTGCCAAATATGGAAAGTGCTGCAATGAGGCGTGACTCGATGTAGTCAACAACCTCTTGCAAATTTTCTAGTACAGTAGCTTGGGACATGACATTGTGTGGTACAGAGGTAGACACCATTGCACTCTTGCTTGTAGAAGCGGATACTGCTATGTATCAGATTTTTGTGCCTTGTAAACAAAAGTGATTTTCAACAATTCCATTGCATGTGACTGTCACAAATCTGTTCTGATCATCTGCTGATGGCAGCAAGCTGCATTCATCAGTTCAATCCGTCTCTGAATCTGTCACATCAATCCATCTCTGCATCTGTCACATCAATTGGTCTCTGCATCATCCATCACATCAATCTATCTCTGCATCCGTCATATCAATCCGTCTCTGCATCCACCATTTTCACAGCGGATCTCTTGCAGTTTGGGGGGGAATAAAATCAGGAAGCACCCACCTAAATTTATCAATTGCCATCAAGGCCAATTCTTGCCACATGGCCACCTTTTTGTGGGCATATGACTGGAGACCTCTTTTCTTCACTGACATACCACGCTTCGACCAAATATCTGCCTGGTTGAAGAAATACTGAACTGTCCACTCCATTTCACTCATGACAAGCTGACATTCCTCTGTCCATTTGTTGCGTTGTGCTCTAGCACGTAGATAATGAACACGATTAACTGAAGAGATATGTTCACGAACAGATGTAATGATAACGGAAATGTTAACAAGAGGACTCACATTCAGAAATAGTTGCAGATTCATTTTCTGCATCAGAATTAGAGTGCCATATCCAAGATACCTTGATCCTTGATGAACCAGGAATGTTGGGATCTCATATAGCTGTGCTTGCATTCAAATCCGCTTTCTGTAAAACTGGATACTTTCTCTGAATGCTGGGGTCCAATCCCAGTCGCAGCAGAGCACTGTGGCATCGTGCATAGACATGAGTCTTCACCAGGATTGAGGCCTGGATTCTTTGAAGAAATGTGCGAGCTCGAGTTTTCACATTTTTGCTTGGGGCGACCCAGACGACATAAGAATATAGGAATGATTTCTCTGCAATGAATTCCTGAAGGGCTTGCAGGAGCCTTTCAATTTGAATCAAGCGCAGATTGCGCTCTATCATTGTTAATGGTGAGACATTACCCATGATCATAGATGGGAAGGAGATTTCAAAATCTTCTGGAACAACTACATCCGTTGGTTCAAGGTTATCCACCGGCGGTACCAGCAGATCCACTGGTTGTCCATTTTCCACCATTTCATTGTCATCAAAGGCTCTGGGAACTTTATCCGGTTCTAGGGGGGCAGTCCGCCTTCCACCAGCAATAAACCCGCTCCTGTCCTGAGAAGCAGCAAGGACATTGAGTTGAACCCTGAATAGTTCTCTTTCTGCCTCGACCTTTTGCCGATCATCATTGCTTGCATGCCAATTCAAACAGCAAACCTGGTCCTGAATTGCAATTCTGAGCTTCCAATTAGTGAAATAGGTTGGGCCATCAGCAATACACCTTACTGCTGCTCCTCAATGTCAAGGGCAAGTTGAATCCAGAAGGAATGAATATCCATCGCTGCAACATCCGTTGAGTGGTTTCCACTGTCTGCTGCCATTCGGTCTTCACTTGCACTATTGAAGGTCATTGTACAAGCTTTCAGAATATCCATTGCTTTACGGTTTCCCTCCTCTCTGAGCCTTTCTGCCTTAGCTATTCCGGCTTCCCAGCTTGTTAGTAAATCCGTTGATATTCCGACGGATTGCTCGGTGAAATATTGAACGGCTGCATCTCTCATCTCAACAGCAGTCCTGTACTTTTGACATAGGAATGGAACCATGTCAAGCAGCTTCTTCCAGTTTGAGTCACACATGTGATCATCAAGGATTTCTGCCCAATGTGCCAAGGTAGCCGTACGGGCCATCTGTAAGACTTCATTTAGTGTAGACCAGAGACTTTCAATTATCTCCCCAGCCAAATGACCGGCCCCGGGAATGAAGGATGGGGCAAAGCAGAAAAAACAATCCTCCTTATGCCCATGGACATGAAGAAGTCCTATTGCAAAGTCCACGAGTAGATTATCTGGCAGGACTTCTCCGGCCTCAGCAAGCCGTTCAGAAAATTTGACACACCACTGGCATGCTATGTCATATACCAGTAGGAGACGCTGAATCCCATCCATGTTGGTTGTCTTAACTGCCCATGTGATGGAAAAGTCTGTGTAAACCTGGCCTTCACCACGGGTCAAGTTTGTTACACTATTAGGAGCAAAGCAGCCGTGCCATATACATGCCGTTGCAACAATACCAGTAATGTCACATGACTTGTTCATCATCAGGGCCTTTTCAATAGCTTTGAATGTATTTTCACAAGCAGCTCCCTAGACAGACGGTGATAGGCTTCTACTCGGACTGAGCACATCAAGGGACATTATAGGCCAACCAACACTTGACGTACTTAGGACTCTAGCGACCAGTTGGAAATATAGAGCAGCTCTAGCTCTGGCAAACTACTACAGGATTTAGACATTTATCCTAACCCCTAGCTACCAAGCCTTCAGCGCACTCCATTCACCTAGCCCAAGAATGAAGGAGGCTCATAACATATAGCGCTAACATGATGGCGGGAGAGGACTCTAACTAAACCCCAATCACTGCCAGAAGGAGCCAGCAGCAGGCGCTGCCATTTGACGAGGCACTTCAATCAGAAGTCTAAAAGGATCAATGACGGCGGCACTAGATATACTTAAATCCGACATCTGGACCTGTCAGGAACTGATACAATGTGTAGCGCTGACATTAGCACTCACAGCGTCTGTTGAGGATTTTCCGACCATACCCCGGAACAGCCTGGCCAATCAGAGTTATAGTAAAAGTGAGCAGACTCGTACAATTCTAAGTCAATATAGAGTCGCCGCTGGTCGCCGTGGGTCATAATGCCATTGGTCGCTGTCAGCCATGTGCAAAAGGTCACCGTTGACAGGTCGCCGTTAGAGGAAACCACGAGGAGAGGTGCTAGGAGGTAGCGCTGCAGATGGACTTGTATCTTGGCAAACACGGTAGCGCATAGTATATAAAATAGCTACTTTACATGTATATAAAGCGCTGCAGATGGACTTGTATCTTGGCAAACACGGTAGCGCATAGTATATAAAATAGCTACTTTACATGTATATAAAAACGAATTGTAACTCCTTGCACAAGGACAGTTACATTTAGCATTCCAATTGCACTAGCTTCCTTTGACTTCGTCACTAAGTTGGGCGCTAGCCTCATCTATCTCGTCTTCATCGTTTACGGTGCCACCTATGGGCACAATACGCTGCGCTACTCATCTTTTCTTCAATATCTCTGTCTAAACTACGACGCTTACTGTCTGCCAGGTAGCCCCCAAAGCGCTATAATCTAGCGCATCGTTTTACCACCTCCACTTGAGCACACCAGGACCCTGTCAGGACTCCTCACAACTATGCACGCCAAGCACTGGAGACGGCGTTGTACTGTGTATACGTCCAGCGCACCCAACCACAGTTGGTGTCATCATTTTGGAGCCCACCGCGAGGCGTTCTTCCGAGACAGAATTCTGCCAGAAACTCAAGCCCAGCAACAGCGCCGCCTCCTGTTGGAGAGAGCGTTTGAACCAAGTACCACCAACTCACCACACTTACCAGGCGCGCTACCGAGACAGACTTTGGATCAGGAGCTTGAAGCCGCCCCAGACAGCCTAGCCAAAAGCTTTTTCCCTTTTTCCCGACCATTTGAGTACTTAGCAGGCAAAAGCCATACGCTGCTTACTCCTCTAGAAGAGTTATCTAGGTTATTATCGCCAGAACCTAGCGACTCAGAGCCAACTGAGCCGGTACCTACGACATCGATGCTAAGTAACACGAGCACCACCACCCTTCCTACTTTGACAAACACACCTATGGGTATGGATCAGCCGAACAATCAGCGGATGCCACCCAGGAACCACTTCTCGTCGCCAAAATGGGACAAAATGAAGCCTCGTGAACTAACGCAGTATTTCAAAGAGTAGGAGTATCTGCTACGCGATTGCCGGGTGACTGATGATACACAGATGAAGGAATACGCTGCCAGATACATCTCATATGATACAGCCAAATCATGGACAGGGTTAAAGGAGTTCCAAGGACTTACTAGTGAAGCAGCACCCAGGCCTTTTACCTATGATGAATGGAAAAAGGCTATCATTCATTTATATCCTGGCGCTGAAGAAGCTACACGTTATACGGTAATGGAAATCCAGAAGCTAGTACAGGACACCTTTGCAGCAGGGATATATACTCTAGGAGCGTTATCAACTTATTATCGTGATTTCCAGCAGATAGCAAGATGGCTGGTCCAAAATGGGAAGTTATAACTCTAGGAGCGTTATCAACTTATTATCGTGATTTCCAGCAGATAGCAAGATGGCTGGTCCAAAATGGGAAGTTATACGGGAATAAGGAGCGCCGTTTGTTTCAACAAGGATTCCCGACCTCGTTATGGACTAAGATCGTGCGGCGCCTGGAAATCATTATGCACGACCATCACCCCGAGGAATCCTACGACATAGAAAAGGTCTTTGAGGCAGGAAAGTGGGTATTAAAGGGCACAGATACGGGTATACCATTACAGCGACCTGGCACGGACCATGGAGGAATGGCACCCAAGCTAGAGTCGCCAGTGCCTAGTGCCGCCAATGACCATAACGGGTACGTCAAGAAGGAGGATTTGGAAAATGCCGTCAACAATGCAGTCGCTAATGTCATGAATAAACTGGAAACCTTAATCTCGACTAGTCTTTCGGCGCCTAGAAACAACGTACAGCCGGAACTTTGCCATTTTTGTGGTGAGGCAGGGCATACCATGACCAGGGGTAGGTGCGCTATCCTTGAACAGTATCTGCGACAAGGGAAGGCGCACCGAGGAATGGATGGGAAACTAGTCTTACCTTCAGACGCTAGCATTCCCCTTTATCCTAAGCATAAGACGTTCCAGGGACGCATTGATGAATGGCACCGTCAGAACCCCGGGAACTTAGCGACAGGCAACCTGAATAGCACGGCAACAACAGAAGCCGAGGCGACTCCTCAACAAGCACTAATTCACGAAGTACTCCAGCTAAATGCTATCAGTAACCGACCTACACTGTCCCGCAAAGAGAGAATTGAGACGCTAGAGAAGGAACTGAAGTCGCTAAAGAATCAGGTCTTTGATGGGGTGGAGATCAAAAAGGGCAAGCAGCCTTTAAAGGATTATAGACCATCAGGCACGACAACAGGCCCTGCCCCAGCACCAGCCTCAACCTCTAGCACTAACAACGAAGTACCCAAAGCAACCAAGGCGCCGGCCATTCTGGAGCCACTGCTACATCCTTACGCTGGCCTCGGGGGCAACTACGCCCCGCCTCTTAACCGCAACTTCGGAGCGCCAGACAAACCTACAGGGGGATATCAACCCACAGCACCTATATACGATCTGGAAAAGTCTAAGGTAGTTTTTGATCGCATCATGCAAAGTCAGGTTACGCTATCGGTAGGAGAGTTATGCAGCATGGCGCCAGACATCAGGAACCAGATGCATACCGCGGTTATCCCTCAACAAAATGTAGCTAACAATGTAATGACGGTGGATGAATGCGACGACGCGCTGCCTGGTTTCGCATATATAACTGAGACGGCAGCCCTGGAAACCAAGGAAGAGGTTGCACCACCTAAAGAAGCCACATCCGTTGACCCGGTCAAAACCTACCTCAAATCGCTAAGATCTAGCGACGATCCTGCCATCTTAACTGTAGCCCAAGACTCTCATGCGATTCGCTCAATTATGCTGACAGTTGATGGGAAAAGCGAAATAAAGTCTATTGTGGACAGCGGATCACAGATTATTTCAATGGCTGCCGACGTTGCTAACAAGCTAGGCATCATTTACGATCCAATGATCATTCTTAACATGCAGAGTGCTAATGGCATGGTTGATCGATTCTTGGGGATGACTCGGAACGTGCCATGTGCTATAGGCGATCTTACGTTCTATCTGCAAATTCACATACTTAGATTGCCAGCCTATGATTTATTATTGGGGAGGCCCTTTGATGTGCTAGCGTGATCAGTAGTCAAAACAACGTCTGAGGAGAAAACGACGCTAACTATTAGCGACCTCAATTCTGGAGTCAGGAGAACGGTACTGACATTTCCTCGAGGAAGGTTCCAGAAGCCTGGACCGAGAAAGCGACCTTACGTTAGCAACAAACCTTGCGAGTGTTTTCCGGCGCCATCGAGGAGATGAGTGATGAGGATCATGGAGATGAAGCGCTTATCTTGGACTATAATCATTGGACTGGGCAAGTAACCTTTATATCACATACCCCTTTAGCCCCTGAGATCTTGAACACTTCTACATCGCTTACTAGCGAAGCTTTATCCTACTTATACCTCACTGCATCTGATATTACTGAAAATCTTTCGACAGACACTTATTTTGTTTCTACTCCTGATTCTAAAGAACCTTTGATATCCGGTTTTGCTAGAAACCAGAGTTCCATTTATAATACGTTTGCTAACAACAGTACCCCTAAGCGCAAAGGGGTTCAGGTTAAGAAAAAATACAAGCCAGTAGCACTTAAAACAAAACCAGTAGCGAGCAGCGTACCCGAAGAATTTCACATCGAGAGAAAAATGATTGGCGACCCGTTAGCGACCCTTCCCAAGCTTAATCCGAACCCGTCACCCTTCAAGCCTACCAGACGATTTATGGAAGAACGATGGGCGCTATTCCTTAGTGCCCACGATACAGGCTTTCTATCAATGGCAGAACTAGATGTATTGACCGACATTATGCAAAAGCAAAACAAAGCATTTGCTTGGGAGGATTCAGAACACGGTAAACTTAGAACTGACTTCTTTCCACCAGTGGTTATACCAACAATACCTCACGTACCTTGGACCGAGCATAATCGACCTATACCACTGGGTATTGAAGCCGAAGTTTGCCAAATTATTCGTTCCAAAATAGCGGCAGGAGTTTATGAGCCTTCCAATTTGGCCTACCGATCATGATGGTTTTGTGTACTGAAGAAAAATGGGAAGCTACATATAGTTCACAGTTTGGAACCGCTAAACAAAGTCACGATTCGTCATTCAGGAGTACCGCCCTTCCCCGATCATGTCGCTGAATTGTTTGTGGGAAGAATATGTGGTGCTACCCTGGATCTGTACGTTGGCTATGACGAGCATTTAATTCACCCTTCCTCTCGCGACTTGACGACATTCCAAACGCCCTTCGGAGCGCTATGACTGGTTACACTTCCTATGGGATGGACGAATTTGGTACCCATATTCCATGACAACATTACGTTTATTCTACAACCCGAGATATCCCACCATGTGCTTAGTTTTATCGACAACGTAGGCATTAAGGGCCCAAAAGATTGGTGCCTGGCAAATGGCAAGCCTGAAGTGCACCCAGAAAATCCCAATATCCACATGGCGCTATGGGACTTCTTCCAATTGGTTAACCAGGTGCTCCAGCGCATGAAGTATTGTGGTGGAACATTCTCAGGACACAAGCTGGTTCTTTGTGCACCACAATTTAAAATTTTAGGGCACGTTTGCACGCCAGAGGGCAGGATCCCTGAGGAGAGCCAATTAGCGCTTCTGGAAAAGTGGGGAGTCTGCCATAATCTCTCAGAAGTTTGCGCATTTCTAGGCATGGTAGGTGTGCTGTGCATGTTCATACACCATTTTTCACATCAAGTGCACGCGCTAAATTGCTTAACTCGTTCAGGGGTCCCCTTCGAATTCGGACCTGACCAAATTAACGCCCAAAAGGATTTAGTGAAGGTGCTGCAGGAAGTGAAGCCATTGGTACCCATTGACTATACTATGTCCAATCCCGTTATACTCGCCGTTGACACCTCTTATATTGCGGTCGGCTTCTTTTTATGTCAATGTGATAGCGCGAATCGAAAAATCAGACGCTACAATTGCTTCGGATCAATTACCCTTAACAACAGAGAGTCGCGCTATAGTCAGCCCAAACTGGAGTTATATGGCTTGTTTTGAGCGTTTCAGGCGCTACGCATGTATCTTATTGGGGTTCGAAACTTGATTGTCAAAGTCAACACACGCTATATCAAAGGGATGCTCCAGAATCCCAACATTCAACCTTCGGCTAGCATGAACCGCTGGGTAGTAGCGATACTAATGTTCCACTTCGAGCTTGTGCACGTCAAGAGTGCGTTTCATGGACCTGATGGACTATCTAGATGACCTAGGCAGCCAGAGGACAAAGCGCTAGACGAAAGCGATAACGATGTATTTGACGACTGGATTGACCGGTTGCAAGGTTTCATACATATTATTCAATTGCCTATTTCGGCCCTTCGCAAAGACCAACCTGTCTCGACATGGCTACACCCTATCATCCCATATCAAGCTAAACCGTATCAGGCTCCATCAACTTTTTACACGGCCAGTATCTATAACGTTGCTAAGCCATCTAATGATCTAAAGATAGTCGAGGAACCCAGACCCTTACAGGAAGATAGTCACAACCTCCCGTATTCGGCGGTACCTCATAGCGCCAAGGCTAAGTCAGAAGACCAACGAGTTGATCAGGTTAGGAAATGGTTACAGGATTTGTGCCAACCATCAGACCTTACGGATACGGAATACGCCACCTTCATTCGATACGCAACGACTTTCTTTATGGTTGAGAACCGGCTTTGGTGACAAAATAGGGCTGGCGCTCACAAATTAGTAATCAAACCAGAGGGCCACATTAGGATTTTGCGTGCTTGTCAGGGGACTCCTCATTCCTTTCTTTTTTCACTCTTTATTTCTTCACTCTCCTTTCATTCACTTCCTTATTTCTTCTATCATTCTCTCATTTTGCTGTTACTACTTTTTCAACACTATCTGTTAGTACTATTCTCAACCTTTGAGGTGCTCTGGTTCTTTAGCTATCACTCAGACAAGTGTGGGCCCTTCAGCACCGCTCCAGGCTGCTTAGATAAGCCGGAGTTTGCCTTTCTGACTTCTAAAGTCCGGAGTTTTCCTCCCTTGTTTGCACACTTGTTTGGTTAGTCAATTTTCGAGTTTTTAAGGTTTTGTTGTACTGTACAGTTGTTTCCCACGCTTCAGAGGCCCCAGAAGCGTCCAACCTGGCATAGGGAATCCCCAGACTTGTTCTCTTTGGATCTCCCTCTGCCAGGTGAGTAGCTACCTTGATATTGTCAGTATATATTCTAATACACTTTGGATCTCCCTCTGCCAGCTGTGTGACTGAGCCACAGCCTCTAGAGGTCGCCCTTACAGCGCTATGCATGACAACTTGGGACATAGAGGACTCTACACAATGCAGGCAAATTTATTGGAACGTTTTTGGTGGCCTCAAGTTAGCACCAATATCGCATGGTATATTCACACTTGTCATCTCTGCCAAATCCAGCAGACATGCCAGGTGCTTATTTCCCCAACTGTAGCGACTCCAGCACCCTTGTTTGGAAAGATATATATTGACACTATGCACATGCCCAAGTCGGGGCGCTACAAGTACATTATCCAGGAAAGGTGTTCTTTGGTACATTGGCCGGAGTTTCGTATGCTCCAGCGGGAAAATACCGACGCTATAGCTAAGTGGCTCTTTGAAGATGTTATTTGCAGATGGGGAGCCCTTCACGAGATTGTTACAGACAATGGAGCGCCAATAGTTAAGGCGCTTACCTACCTCACTAAGAAGTACAACATACAGCATATTCGAGTCTCAGGATATAATAAACGCGCTAATGGTATAGTGGAAAGGCCACATTTTGACGTACAACAGGCACTATTTAAGGCGGTAGATGGTGACAAAAGTCGCTGGAGTGAAGCGACTTATTCGGTCTTTTGGTCTGAACGAGTTACCATATGGAAGAGGATGGGCTGTTCTCCTTACTACGCAGCAACTGGCACCCATCCCCTGCTCCCAGCGGACGTTGTGGAGGCAACATACTTACAACCCCCACCTAACTCAATCCTGTCCTCTACCGATCTGATTGCTAGGCACGCCATTGACTTACAACGACGCATGGAGGATCTAGAGTGCCTACACGAGGTGGTATTTCAAGCTAGACAACAGGCCGCATTACGATTTGAAAGCAAGCATAGCGCTACTATCCGAGACTACAACTTTACCGCTGGCGCCTTAGTGCTAATGCGCAACTCAAAAATCAAAGTTACCCATAACAAAAAGATGCAACCTCGATACCTAGGGCCCCTCATAGTAGTTTCCCGCAATAGGGGAGGAGCCTACGTACTCTGCGAGTTGGACGGCTCGGTTTTGCATCGACCGGTAGCGGCGTTTCGACTCATTCCCTACTTAGCGCGTGAACACATTCCACTACCTTTGCCGGCGCTAGACATTGACATGGCCAAACTGCAAGAGCTTGAAGAGACCGAGTTGGTGGACGATGACAAGATCACTCCTGATGACAAAGAGGAATAGTAAAAGACCACAAGAAATGAGGTGCCAGCGGTTAGCGCCTCCTGCTACGGACTTAAAGCATGCGCCAGTAACCACAAAAGGGGTGAATAAATAGACGATACTAATACAGGCGGCACTACCAAACTATCTTTGACTACAAAATCTAAGACAACAATGAAGACTGCTGACGAGGGCCCTTGACTTGCTTCTTGTGTCACCTATAGGCGGGAGGAGCACTGGAAGAGGGACATATTGCAGCGTTAGGCGGCGCAAAAGGAGCAACTAGAGGGGGAGGTGTTGGAGCGCGAGGAGGCATGGGAAGAGCGACTGTAGGTGGAGCACGGGAAGGGCCCGGGGAAGCGGCAGAATGAGCAGGGGACGAGTACCACCCGACCTTGTCCAGGCGATGCTCTAAAGCCGTGAAAGGAACAACCATGTGGACGAGCATGGCTCTACTAGCGTTCAGGTTAACAAGAACCGGAAGGAGGAGCCAGGAAAGGCTCTAGAAAAGGGCAAGGAGTTAGCTAACCAAGGCCAGGAGAAAAGGGGTATAGGCACTAACCAAACTCCCGGTGATAGGACCCCATACAGGATCAGCGCATCAACGGCAGGCGACGGCAACGTGGCACCAACTCAAAATACCTTAGCGCGCGCTAATTATCCAATTTTGGCGATATTTGACGGCCAGGTACGGCAAGAAGCAGATCCGATCAGTGATAGCGCTGGCAGCAGCAAGAATGACAACTGACAGATGGCATCAGTCACTGACGACAGCGCTTAGAAAGAAGCCTGATGATCTATCAAAAACTGACGGACAGCTTGGCGTTTGACCTTGGCGTCTGACATCGCTTAGCGTCTCGATTTGGCGCCTGACATCGCTTAGGTGCTCTGACGGACAGAAGGGTGATGGAGTGATGGTTTAGCTTCGCGATCTGTCGCCTGGCGTCGCTAAGGCTCTTGAATGGACGGTAGGGATCTGAAACTGTTGGAGCTACCCCTATGAAATTTTCCAGTTTACCGCACTTTGGCAATGGTTGGTCACTGGCGACGGTGAACTCCTTGTAGTATATAAAGTACTTACCGACTTGTACATAGAATAATCGAACAACAGACCTGAATTTCCTGCTCCCCTTTCCTCAGCCTCCCTTACGCTCAAGAGCTCATTTACGCTACGGTCGGCAACGTCAAACTCATCGGCAGTTACAGACGCTCGCCAACACTTGACACACTCGCGCCTTGCAACTACGGCAGGCATTATCGACGCTTAGACTTCGCTAAGCTTATCGTGTTCTTGCCGCTTACCTTTGCCGTGTTCACTTACCGCTCCTTCCCTAGGCGCTTTACCTTAGCGCTTGACACTTGCCGATCCCGTTACCGACTTTACCCTATTTTCATAGGCGCGTTCTCTGGGACCTGCCCGGGACTCCTCACATCACTTATAGTGCGCCCAACGCAATCTCTTGGTACGGTAACACTATAGTTACATTTGTTACTGACCAAACTTTGGGCGTCATCACCGGTCTCACGGAGAAGGCTATGGAGATTTAAAGCGATACCAGTAATAGGCTCCTATGACACGCATAAGTATTACCTAAAGCACACGCTAATGAAGGGTTTACGGTGACTAGAGCGGGGTCTGTATCTATCTCCCATTCGGCGGAGGCTGCTAGCAGAATCTGGTACCGGCGCACAAGGGTCATTATGTTACTGTTCTCATGTGGAAAGCTGCCATCAGGCATTAGTGCAAGAAAGCGCTTGAGGCGATCTAGGATGATAGGCCGGTGAACGAGTATGGGGTCATCAAGAAGGAGGGAAGGTTCTGGCATGATATGATACTAACCGGGTTAACAGCGCCAGAACCCATAAAATACCTCAAGCTACGTGCAGGGTCGCGGATACTTGGGAACTCTTACATGCGCAAAACAATCATGAGGGGGGGGGAAGACAGTGATGCATTTCATATAACTACGACAAAAGAAATCAACTAGCCAAAATCTGTCAGCCCGGTGGCGCCACGGAAAAGAAGGAGCTGACTTACATAAACAACATGGGAGACAGACGAGCATCAAGGACCGGGCAAAAGGAGAGGCCTAGGAGGCCGCCAGCCTTCAGCTGGACCATGAAAAAGCCGGCCACCAGTAGACGAGCAGGGCGCCTAGCGGGGCAACGTGTTAGAAGGAAGAAAACGAGGTAATAAGGCAACAAACCAGGTAGTGACTCTTCTCCAGCAGCAACTCAAGACGCTCCTTCATTTCCTTGGTCGCGATTTGCTTTATTTGGCGACTATCAGAAGAGAAGGAGGGCAAAAAAGGCAATAGCGCACCTGAAAAATCTGACTCCAGTTCTTCTCCATACCGAAACGGGTCAATGGCAGATCATTGTTCCAAATCTCACAGGCCACACGAAGTAGCTGGCAGCGACGACCTAACTCAATGACTCCGTCAGTCAGTCCGGGCACGCCGACCGCCGGGTAGTGGTGGAAGAATGAGGTAGCACGTTCCAGGAAAGTGGGGGGATCAATTACGATATGAGCACGATCACAACGGGGAGTCCACACGATGCTGGTTGGGCTTTCCATTGCGAAGACTGATGAGATGCTGTCGAGGCATGGGCAATTTATAGGACTCGGACAGCATTTCAACTAGCGACAGCATGGGAGGACACTTCTCAAAGGGCTTGGACCCTGACACAGACACGAACCAATAGGATGCGCTGAAACTCATTTTAGGTTGCACAAAGAGGAAATTAACCTTTGAGATCTAGCGCTTATAGCCACCATCACCGAATAACCACAAGCGATCAGTGGCACTCTATTTCTTATACATTAAAACTTCTTGCATGAATCAACTTATTTTTCTACAGACAATACCTATTTCTTCCTAGGCTGGCGCGATATTGGCTATTGGATTGTGCTGGTAATAGAGGTTTTCTACGCTATGATGATTTACTGAGCGTTTCCCCTTTTTCTTACTTTGTATTTTGATTACTTACAAACTGACAATTTTGAAACAAAGGGGGGGAGCATTTATTTTTGGTAGGGCTATCACAAACTACGTATCAAAAATTTCAAAGTCCACAAAAGTTCGAAGCGCTACAGGCTGGCGACTATGCATCAGACTCGGAGGGAGTGGGATCACCCAAAGGAAGCAAGTCCCCGTCCTGAATGGAGTTACTTGCTTGCCACTTGAGCGCATCAGTGATGTTGTCATGGAGCTCAAGCAAGAGGAGCTCACGGCGTGCTAAGGTGGAAACATGAGGACGTAGGAGGGCAAGCTCGCTACCAATAACGTCGGTCGCATTCTCGACCTGACAAAGTTGTTGGCAGAGATCAGCGGCAGGATGAAGGGGAGTGACGGGATAAGAGAACTCATCCCCAAGCCAAGGGTAGGTGTCGCCAGAAACGTGCATGGCAGGGGGAGGAGTCCAGAAGGGATCAAACTTAGCGGAGGTCAGAGAAAGGGCGAACTGACTAAGAAATGCAGACTTACTCGAATGGTTACGGGGGCGCGTGGGGTCCATTCATGGCGCTCATCGCCTGGTGACATGGCCCTAGCGGAGGAAAGGTGGATGCCATAAGAAGGCAAGTACCTCCAGCGGCGACGGCGCTTGCCCTGAGCCACTAAGGTCCCTTCAGACTCAGGTGCGGTGGAGGACTCGCGAGTACTGGAGAAGGAAGAGAGGCTATGAGGAGGAGTAAGAGATGGGGTAATAGGAAGGGCAACGGGGGAGGCACTAGCCACGACAGCTTCAGAAGCAGGGGTAGCGCCAGCAACAGACATCACGACATCTTCAGCGGGAGGGATATTCATGACGACAAGAAGCGAAGGGGTAGGGGACCTGGCGACAAAGAGGTTAGCGCAACCTAAAAAGGAAAACACAAAGACTACGCACCGATTACCACTGGAGCCACTCTGATAAGGGTTAGCGGCGATAGAGGGAGTCAGGCAAAGCAGAAGAGCGCATACCACCAACAGCGCATCGGTGTCGACTACAGGCCCAGCCTCATCATCATCCTCGCTCTCAGCGTCCCTCTCAGTATCCTCACCTTCATCAGTAGATGACTCGGTAGAAGACAAGACTACGGGAGTAGCAGGCACTAGCTCCCGGCGCTTACCGGGACTTTTGCTAGGAGAGGTGACAATGGGCTTACGTTTTGAAGGGATGGGACGACAGGGAGAGCGGGCAAAGGGGGCCACCACGGTGGTACCGTCTTGGGTGATGGGAAGCGCTAGACTTGCAGCGCTAATCACAGTGGGCTGATGAGTAGCAGCCAGATCGTGTTGCTGCAGCACGAAGGCCTGGGCGTTACAAACTAGGACTGCGCACTCATAATTGCGTTGCATGATAGTGTCCCTACCACGTTCGTGAGTATGAATCCCATTGAAGGCACAGCCCCGTTTCAATGCATCGCAGTGGTAGCAGGGAAGAGAGGCGGTAGGAAACCAGCAACCCTTGGGATCGTTCTCAGACCAGCATTTATTGCACTGAGAAAGAACTTAGTGACATCATCAACCTTTTAGGGACAAACAAGCACTTACTGCGCCAATCTTCGCCCTAAAGGTGTGGTGCTCCATGGGCACCACTGTAACCTTCTTCTTAGCGCCGAGTACTTAGACACCAGCCGGGAGGCCAGTATCAATAATGGTAGTATTGCGATGAAGGCACAGCAAATCATGAAGCTCCACGTTGGTAAACATAGTTTAGTTGGGCGCCTGAGGAGGGCTCAATCAGGCGCTAGAGACAAGCAATCTTAAAAGGAAACACTTACGACATATAAAGGGGCGACGTGAGCAGGGAGATTGACCTGAGAAGCAAAGTTAATAGAAGAACTAGGGGCAAGAAAACAAGGATGCACGGTACGTTTAGGAGGGCTAGCAAGAGCAGGGGGTGCATGAGTAATAACAACGGCGAAGTTATGGGGGGGAAGGCAAGAAATAGTATGGGTAGGTCCGGGCTGGGGCTCACTGGTGGTAATGGCAATTTGTTTGATGGCCGAATGAGGAGGCGCAGTACAAGTGGGAGAAGCGACGATGGGTGCAGTACGAGTGGAAGAAACATTGCCACGAAAAGGACTACCAAGAACGGGAGGAGGTAGAACAGAGACAGGAGCAACAGGAGCGGCCGGAGCAGAAGGAACGGTAGAGGCCGACAGGGCACTAGGAAGACTGGTGACAGTGGGCGATGTAGCAACCGACTACTCAGGGTTAACATGGAAAATGTGAGGAAGAAGAGGAGGGAACTCACTTCGCCAACCTTGGTACTAGCTAGTAGGGCATCGATCTTGTCGGAAAAAGAAGGAGCCTAGTATGGGCGCTGAACCTTAGTGCCACAAATTCAAAATCAAACCTAAAAACTTACAAACAAGTCCGCAAACGGTCGTAACCAATCAGCACCCTCATATTTGCAGTACCGAGCCATGCACCATTCACGAACCTCAACACCCCATGCCCAGGAACTGTCAGAGCCGCAGACCATGGGCCAGCGCTGATAGAGTTGCATAATGCCAGGGACGGTTTGTGGCGCATTGGCGGGACTGACAGACTTAGCGTGATTGAATAAATAGGAGGCCTTAGCCAAGAAATTGCGAAGAGCAGAGGCATCGAAAGGAGTGGACATGTTGGAAAGATGGGAAGGAAAACATGAGAAGGTGAAGTGCGGAAAACGACTTTTATAAGGCGCTGGCGGCATCATACGGACCGTAGCACAGTCAAATTAATGATGGCGTTTGACTGAGGACAGTTAATTTTTCAGTTGGGGGGAGATGATAGGCTTCTACTCGGACTGAGTGCATCAAGGGACATTATAGGCCAACTGACACTTGACATACTCAGGACTCTAGCGACCAGTTGGGAATATAGAGCAGCTCTAGCTCTGGCAAACTACTACAGGATTTAGACATTTATCCTAACCCCTAGCTACCAAGCCTTCAGCGCACTCCATTCACCTAGTCCAAGGACAAAGGAGGCTCATAACATATAGTGCTAACACAATGGCGGGAGAGGACTCTAACTAAACCCTGATCACTGCCAGAAGGAGCCAGCAGCAGGCGCTGCCATTTGACGAGGCACTTCAATCAGAAGTCTAAAAGAATCAATGACGGCAGCACTGGATATACTTAAATCCGACATCTGGACCTGTCAGGAACTGATACAATGTGTAGCGCTGCCATTAGCACTCACAGTGTCTGTCGAGGATTTTCTGACCATACCCTGGAACAGCCTGGCCAATCAGAGTTATAGTAAAAGTGAGCAGACTCGTACAATTCTAAGTCAATATAGAGTCGCCGCTGGTCACCGTGGGTCATAACGCCGTTGGTCGCTGTCAGCCATGTGCAAAAGGTTGCCGTTGACAGGTTGCCGTTAGAGGAAACCACGAGGAGAGGCGCTAGGAGGTAGCGCCGCAGATGGACTTGTATCTTGGCAAACACGGTAGCGCATAGTATATAAAATAGCTACTTTACATGTATATAAAAACAAATTGTAACTCCTTGCACAAGGACAGTTACATTTAGCATTCCAATTGCACTAGCTTCCTTTGACTTCATCACTAAGTCGGGCGCTAGCCTCGTCTATCTTGTCTTCATTGTTTACGGTGCCACCTACAGGCACAATATGCTGCACTACTCGTCTTTTCTTCAATATCTCTGTCTAAACTACGATGCTTACCGTCTGCCAGGTAGCCCCCGAAGCGCTATAATCTAGCGCATCATTTTACCACCTCCACTCAAGCACACCGGGACCCTGTCAGGACTCCTCACAACTACGCACACCAAGCGCTGGAGACGGCGTTGTACTGCGTATACGTCCAGTGCACCCAACCACAGTTGGCGTCATCAACGGAGGTCCAGCGGACGGCCAACGGACAGGATTGAATTGATGAGCGGATAGCAGACAGGTAGAGTTAAAGAATGTCACTCACTGTTGGCTGTTCCTTTGCGTGCTTGAGATAGTGGGTGAGCTCATCCCTCCTGGCCATCATACCACTGCCTTCTGAATGCCATACATCATGAGCAGGATTAGAATGTTGGACGTGATCTGCCTTGAAGTTGCCGTCCATCATTAAAGAACGATTGAACTTCCACCAGATGGGATCTTCTTCCCAGTTGGATGGAAGATTGACTCCTGGTTGGGGACAAGTTGGACAGAATATTGCAAGTTCACCACGGTCCGGTGCCATGGGATGCCTCGATTCATCATGGCCAAAGCCTGCCCACTTCAACTTCTTCAGCCACCACCATAAACGAGAAATTTGTTGTAGCTTATGGTAAAGGTTATCCACCTCACCAGAAGATGCAATCGGGGAAGTTATTCTTGCAATTTTCTGCCAGTACTGGTAGGCAGATGCTTTGCACTCTAGATTCGTCAGACGGAAGTCGTCCAGCACAGCCATTGTAAAATATGTTTGTGTCCGATCAAATGTACTGGGGACCAGCTGCGAGCAGATGGTATCCTCCACCAAGACATCCATCTCAGAACACTCACATGAAATGACAGTGATGTAGTGTACTCCAGTTGTGTGAACAATCTGTTGTATTGGATTCCCAAAGCAATCATATCTGTCCATACGGAACCTGTTCGTGGCTGGCCAATCTTCTGGAATATCTTCTATTGGCACATTATTCTCTGGGTCCTGTTGCTCTTCCTCTTCCATGATTTGATCAAGGCTGGCATCCTGAAGTCTGCTCAGGAAATCTGAAGTCATGGATGGATGTGCTGCCAGATGTTCCGGGTCGCTATCCGCTGATGGAAGTTCAACATCCAGTTGATATTCAAGTTGTAGAAACTCTTGCTCCTGAATGTGCAATGAATTGTGTTGGATATAGAAATACCCTCCAGTATCCAACATATTCATTGGTTGGAAATACCTACCATTCCATACTTCAGGTCGGTGAAACGGGTTGGAGTCGTGCGTGCGGCGGAAACATCCGCAACAGAATATTCTTGACCCAACGCAATCACGGCATCGCCATCGTGCGAGGTAATGGTCAGGACAAGCAAGGCAATCAGTAACGTCATCCACTGATTCACGACCAAGCAATCCATTGAGCAACTGTGGAACATGGTTGATGAAGTCGTTAAGATAATCTGCCTGTGTCTATATATGAACTTGAATAATTTGCTCTCAATAATAGCATACATTCAAATCACCTTTACATGCCTTATGGATATGAGCATTGTATCATCTACATCATCTACCATTGGATTATTGTCCAAGTGTGCAAAGTTATCATCATCTGCAAATGCCGCAGGTGGTGCACCAGTTACAATGGGAGTGGAACCCAGTGGTAGGCGTTGTGTTATGAGGACTGGCAACCCTCGTGTGTTCTGAGTGAATCGTGTCCTTTTCTCAGCAAACGGGATGAGGTCCCTTTGTCTGATGACTGTTGTTTTTGGTCGCTTGCGTTTCTTTAGAGAGTTCAGGTTCATGATCAAAATATCTATGGCCAGGACCTAGCCATTGTACGGGATATCTAATGAGACTACTCATTGATATCGGCAATATGCCCCAATTTGGACAGGCCGGATACCAGCGGACAGCGGACCCTATCCGTCGAAGACAAATGGACACTGAACGGAAAATCTATATTTTATCATGTGATCCTTTGGTTGAGAACTGTGTGGTTGCAGAAAATTATATTGTCTACAAACATGTCTGCCCTCCTGCAACTGCCTGAACCAATATTTACAGCGGAAGAAAGATCTATCTTTGAACCATACAAGGAACTCTACCACTCCTCAACTACTCCTCAAGCTCGGACTGCTATCTTGAAGGATAAAATCCTAACGGATATCTTCAACTACTGGGCCACTAAGGGGACAGAGCCAAAGACAGGGGAAGAGTGGGCAGAGAGAATCAAAGTAGGTACAGCAACTCATTGCAAAGAACTAGATATCATTTGCTTGAATAGAAGGTTGTCCAGTATATCAAGAATTGCTGGTGCCCTTATTACCAGCATAAAGATCCAAAGGTGCTCCTAAAAACTTCACTGTGAGATGTTGTCCGGCAGACAATGGCAAAGGAGATAAACGAGGAGATCCAGAACTTGTTGAGGGGTAAGGATCACAACGCCTCGGGATTGGATGCATTTGCACAATATAATGTGGCTGTCAAAAATGTTATGCATCAACTCACACCGCAGGAGGAAAGTCGTTTATGGAAGATGGCAGCAGAATGGAGCGAAAAAGAAAATCCGCCAGAAATTCAGCGCAAGTTGGTACTCCTTCCATCCCCCATCCGTCCTCTATTCGTTGTACATCCATCTGCTTGATTCTGCTTTCTAATCGTTGTCTCTCCAGGAAGGCCTGAAAGCACGGTTTGAAGCGTGTGGACAATGCAGATGTGCTTCAATTTAGAGAGATGGGCATGTTGAGTTGGACTGTTGTTGGTTGGTATGCAGATGAAGGCATGACTATTAGAATGTATGTGGTGCCATCATTCTTTAAACAATTTTGACACCAATTATAGTCATGACAATATGTCATACTTGACCCATGCTAACCGACCTACCTTTCAAGACTCCTTTCCTGACCTTGTTAGTGACCTCAACAAGAAGATGATGGATTACATGTCTGCTCTTCTTGGTAGAGACATGCCGTCCAACATGCAATCACCCCATGATTTGACTCCTCCTATCCTTACATGCCATGACCTCATCCTTGATCTGGATAGGGATGGATTCCCAATATTACCAGCAGATCCAGGACCAAATATATTTCAAACTCAGGCAGAATTGGAAATGCTTGTCTGGGACTATCTAAATACTCATTACAGTGAATCCTAGTTTTCTCCACCTTTGCTCATCATCTGATCACTCCATCAGAAATTGTGTCTGGTTACCGGTATGAATCTGCTCCTTACAAGGCAGTGAGGACCAATGATCAGCAATTCATACATTCAAGGTATCTTCCAGAGGGTCTGATATTCCAAGATCCTCATAATCTTGGTCGGCCTGAGCTATTGCATCTGCTGAACTTCTGGAGAGACCATCAAGGACAGTATGGATCCGGTGACACCTTCCGCTGGATGGTTTATCTCAACCGTCACAAGCAGCCAGTAGCTGCCGAGTACGGCACCCGAGCTGATCGTGAAAAAAATGCGGCAGCAGCAGCAGCACGTAAGGCTACATGCAAAAATGGAGGGAAAAATCGGAAACAGAGGCCAACACCATCAGCGGTAGTCGATGGCAACAGTAGGACTATTGCTAATGATGGAGCCGCTGATGGTGGATCCACTTTAGTCACTGGATCTGCGGTAGTCGATGGCAACAGTAGGACCATTGCTAATGATGGAGCCACTAATGGCAGATCCGCTTTAGTCACTGGATCTGCAGCCAACTTGGAGTTGCAACTGGGGCCTACACTTCCACACCACTGCCTGACTTACAGGAGGAACCTCCTGTCTTGCGCTCACTGCACACTCCCCAGCCTCAGCGCCACAACAGATCCACGGTTCACAACGAATCCCGACCAAATGTATCAGCTTCCGCTCACGACGAGTCCGCTCTTGACGAATCCGTTCATGACGGATGTGTTGATGATACAGCAGTGGTAGATGCCACTACCATCCACCTCTTACAACAAAGAGGATGGAGCCATCCAGACCCTCCAATTAATGGCCCTAGTGATGGTTCCCCTAGATATAGAGTGTCAAGAAGGGTGCTCAACATTCTTCAAGATGAGGACAATGACCAATTTGAAGGTGAGGGAAGGCCGGCATTACAAAACCAAAAGAAGCGCAAGGCATTGCCTAACCAATTGTCAACAAATTCCAAGCGACCCCGCAAGTCTCAAGC
Organism: Macrolepiota albuminosa; assembly: GCA_027475525.1. Taxonomy (NCBI): domain Eukaryota; kingdom Fungi; phylum Basidiomycota; class Agaricomycetes; order Agaricales; family Agaricaceae; genus Macrolepiota; species Macrolepiota albuminosa. The sequence goes on along the minus strand of JAMWFC010000087.1, from coordinate 529,243 downwards.
ACAAATGCTACAGGAAGATGCAGCTCGATACATTGATATGTCTACACCAGCCAAAAGAAGTAGCAGCCGCACTAAGGTCATTCGACCAGTCCACCATCATTGATGTGGGGAAGGGGGAAATGTTACATTACATTTTTGTAAACTATAGTCTTATAAAAATGTAGCAATGTCTGCAATGTCTATTATAATGAAAAAAAAAATTGTACAATAACAAACTGTCCATCTTAAACCGTCCATCTTCACTTGTCTTCTGTTGCCTTCCGTCTCTCAGTAAGCCGACTAGATGATTGGGTCCGTTGCATTGGTGGCTGACTACTTTGGGAGTTGCTGCGAGCCCGTCCCCTTGGGCCAGGGAGAGGGTCCTTAGCAGGGACTAGTGGAGGGACGGAAGATGGTTGAGGGGGTGACGGAGATTTTTGTGTGGGAGACGTCCCTGAGGATGTTTGTTGAAGCGGGGACGGAGCGACAGTGAGAGCGGATAAGTCAGCGGCGTGATGGGATTGGTTAGTGGCGAGGGCAGAGGTGTCATCAGTGGGAACAGATATGTCAGCAGTGGCAGAGGATTGGTCAGCGATGGGGTCAGGAGTGGTTTCTTCCTCTTCAACGATGGGTTCAAGTCCACTGTGCCCTGTTGGATGCACTGCCACATCATTCTGAGCTGACGGACTGGAGGGATGGGTAGAGATGTGAAGTTGATTCTGCAAAGTGTCAACCACACCCCAAATATTGC
>JAMWFC010000087.1:432646-528413 GCA_027475525.1 Macrolepiota albuminosa | reverse complement strand
TGATCTCATGTGTCAACTCCTCCATCCTATCCCGCTTCAGTAATTGCTAGAGTTTTGGTCAGATCCACTACCACAGGTGCATACTACAGGTCAGTATGATGTATATGTAGAGCAAAAATGCACCCATATAAAAACACACCATTAGTCCCCGTTAAGGTGGAGTAGGGGGAGTAGAACCCACCGCTGTACACAATATTGAATATCAATAAACGAATATTCCACTAAACCACTGGGACTGGTTGCACCGCTGACATCAGCTGGCTCACATGACGATGTCAGGTACTGTCTGCTACCGTCCGCTGGCATGCCAGCGGACAGCAGACACTCACGCACCCTCTTCTGCCCTTCCCCCTCTTTCTCCCCAGTGCCATCCTCTCCACTCTCCACACTACCTCACATGCCACCCCCATCCACCACATGCACCTCGCTTCCCTCCTCCCCCCTGACCTGACGTCCGACGTCTGCTACGTCCGCTGGAGTACCAGCGGACACCCATGCTCCTTCCCTTCTCCCTTCTCCCTCTTTCTCCCCACCCCCATCCCTCTTCCGCCACCCCCCACGCTCTCCAAGATGCCACCCCATGTGGTGGACACCCACACACCCCGTTTCCTTCTCTCCCACCCTGATGCCAGATGATGCCAGGGGTTGCCGACGGATACCAGCGGATATCCGGCAGATGCTAACGGATGCACGACGGATGCCAACGGATGCCGACAGATGCCAGCGGGTCACAACGGATGCCAGCTGATGGCTGCTGATGCCAACGCCCCTTTCAGGCCACAAAAACTCTTTTGGAAGGTATGCCACCCCCCTTCCGCCAGCTGATGGCTGCTGATGCCAACGCCCCTTTCAGGCCACAAAAACTCTTTTGGAAGGTATGCCACCCCCCTTCCACCTCAAATAAGCCATATAGGAACCTGCAGAAACATAGGTGGGCGTCCATTTATTGTGTTATCCGACCTTTGAATCTATTCGTTAGTAACGGACCTGTGGTGCAACGGTTAAATGTGCGTTCCATTGCTGGAGGCTTTCCCAAGACCAGGGGTTCGATTCCCCCTCACAGGCATACGGTGGGCAAGACGAAGTTACCTTTTTCCTTGGTCCAACCAGACTCCGTGGACCTGCGTAGGCCTCTGTGGATGTCTGCTGGTGCCAATGGATGCCGATGGATGCCAGCGGGTCACGACGGCTGCTGACGAACTCTGCCAGATGAGTTATTGCAGGAAGGAATGGAGAGGGGAGGGAAGTGGGGAACCTCGAGGAGGGTTTATTCATGCCATGAAGTCTACCAATGGAGGAGGCTTTCACTCGTGTGCTGATGCCCGCCAGCGGCCGCTGATGCACATTGATGTCCGCTAGTGTCTGCTGGCATCTGCCAGGCCTGCATGTGCATATGTGTGCCCACCTTTTATCGATCCACTGGACCATGTCATACAGCACATTGTGACACGTCCGCAGCTCTGTATTCTACAGCACTGTGGGGACTGCTCTGCTCCAGTGTAGCGGACTCCGCTGGACACGTATAGTATGGCACAAAGCAGGCTCCCATACAACGTATGACACGTACTGTTGTGATGCCCTACCCCGTGAAATTTAGAAGACGGTGGTATGATGGCCAGGAGGGATGAGCTCACCTACTATCTCAAGCACGCAAAGGAACAGCCAACAGTAAGTGACATTCTTTAACTCTACCTGTCCGCCGTCCACTTATCAATTCAATCCTGTCCATTGGCCATCTGCTAGACCTCCGTCTATTCAGAGAGCCACTTGTAAAAACACATTCAAAGCTATTGAAAAGGCCCTGATGATGAACAAGTCATGTAACATTACTAGTATTGTTGCAATGGCATGTATACGGCACAGCTGCTTTGCTTCTAATAGTGTAACAAACTTGACCTGTGGTGAAGGCCAGATTTACACAGACTTTTCCATCATACAGACAGTTAAGATGACCAACATGGATGGGATTCAGCATTTCCTACTGGTATATGACATAGCATGCCAGTGGTGTGTCAAATTTTCTGAATGGCTTGCTGAAGCCGAAGAAGTCCTGCTGGATAATCTACTTGTAGACTTTGCAATAGGACTTCTTCATGTCTATGGGCATAAGGAGGATTGTTTTTTCCACTTTGTTCTGTCCTTCATTCCTGGGGCTAGTCATTTGGCTGGGGAGATAATTGAAAGTCTTTGATCTACACTAAATAAAGTCTCACAGATGGCTCATACAGCTACCTTGGCACATTGGGCAGAAATCCTTGATGATTACATGTGTGACTCAAACTGGAAGAAGCTGCTTGACATGGTTCCATTTCTATGTCAAAAGTACAGAACTGCTGTTGAAATGAGAGATGCAGCCATTCAATATTTTATCAAGTGATCCGTTGAAATATCAACGGATTTACTAACAAGCTGGAAAGCCAGAATAGCTAAGGCAGAAAGGCTCAGAGAGGAGGGAAACCATAAAGCAATGGATATTCTCAAAGCTTGTACAATGACCTTCAATAATGCAAGTGAAGACTAAATGGCAGCGGACAGTGGAAACCACTCAATGAATGTTGCAGTGATGAATATTCATTTCTTCTGGATTCAACTTGCCCTTGACATTGAGGAGCAGCAGTAAGGTGTATTGCTGATGGCCCAACCTATCTCACTAATTGAAAGCTCAGAATTGCAATTCAGGACCAGGTTCGCCATTTGAATTGGCATGCAAGCAATAATGATTGGCAAAAGGTCAAGGCAGAAAGAGAACTATTAAGAGTTCGACTCAATGTTCTTGCTGCTTCTCAGGACAGGAGCGGGTTTATTGCTAGTGGAAGGTGGTGATGACGCCCAAAGTTTGGTCAGTAACAAATGTAACAAAAGTGTTACCGTACCAAGAGTGTGCGTTGGGCGCGCTAAAAGTAATGTGAGGAGTCCCGGGCAGGTCCCAGAGAACACGTCTGTGAAAAAGGGTAAAAGTCGGTAACGGGGTCGGCAAGTGGTAAGCGCTAAGGTAAAGCGCCTAAGGAAAATGCGGTAAGTAAACATGGCAAGGTCAACGGCAAGAGCGCGGTAAGCTTAGCGAGGTCTAAGCGTCGATAGTGCCTGCCGTAGTTGCAAGGCGCGAGTATGTTGAGTATTGGCGAACGTCTGCAACTGCCGATGAGTTTGACGTTGCCGACCGTAGCGTAAATGAGCTCTTGAGCGTAAGGGAGACTGAAGTAAAGGGGGAAACTCTGGTCTATTCGTCTGCTGTTGTATGTACAAGTCGGTAAGTAATATATATACTACAAGGAGTTCACCGTCGCCAGTGACCAACCATCGCCAAAGTGCGGTAAACTGGAAAATTTCATAGGGGTAGCTCCAACGGTTTCAGATCCCTACCGTCCATTCAAGAGCCTTAGCGACGCCAGGCGACAGATCGCGAAGCTAAACCATCACTCCATCACCCTTCTGTCCGTCAGAGCACCTAAGCGATGTCAGGCGCCAAATCGAGACGCTAAGCGGTGTCAGACGCCAAGGTCAAACGCCAAGCTGTCCGTCAGTTTTGATAGATCATCAAGCTTCTCGCTAAGCGTAAGCGGTGTCAGACGCCAAGGTCAAACGCCAAGCTGTCCGTCAGTTTTGATAGATCATCAAGCTTCTCGCTAAGCGCTGTCGTCAGTGACTGATGCCATCTGTCAGTTGTCATTCTGTCTGCCGATCGGCGCTATCACTGATTGGATCTGCTTCTTGCCGTGCGCGGCCGTCAGAAATGGCTTAAAATAGGTAGAACGCGTGCGCTAAGTTCGGAACGAGTGCGGCAAGGTTTCCGGAGCCGGTGCCAAGCCTGCCGTTGATGCGCCTAACCTGTATAGGGTCCTATCAGTGGACTGCCCCCCTGGAACTGGATGAAGCTCCTAGGGCCTTTGATAACAATGAAATGGCAGAAGATGAACAACCAGCAGATCTGCTAGTACTGCTGGCAAATAACCTTGGACCAACAGATGCAGTTGTTTCAGAAAATTTTGAAATCTTCTTCCCATCTATGATCATAGGTAATGTCTCACTATTAATAATGATAGAGCGCAATCTGCACTTGATTCAAATTGAAAGGCTCCTGCAAGCCCTTCAGGAATTCATTGCAGAGAAATCATTCCTATATTCTTATGTCGTCCAGGTTGCCCCAAGCAAGAATGTGAAAACTTGAGCTTGTGCATCTCTTCAAAGAATCTAGGCCTCAATCTTGGTGAAGGCTTGTGCCTATGCATGATGCTGCAGTGCTTTGCTGTGACTGGGATTGGACCCCAGCATTCAGAAAAAGTATCCAGTTCTACAAAAAGCAGATTTGAATGCAAGCACAGCTATACAAGATCCCAACATTCCTGGTTCATCAAGGATCAAGGTATCTTGGATATGGCACTCTAATTCTGATACAGAAAATGAATCTGCAACTATTTCTGAATGTGAGTCCTTTTGTTAACATTTCCATTATCATTACATCTGTTCATGAACATATCTCTTCAGTTAATCATGTTCATTATCTACGTGCTAGAGCACAATGCAACAGATAGACAGAGGAATGTCAGCTTATCACAAGTGAAATGGAGTGGACAGTTCGGTATTTCTTCAACCAGGCAGATATTTGGTTGAAGTGTGATATGTTAGTAAAGAAAAGAGGTCTCCAGTCATATGCCCACAAAAAGGTGGCCATGTGGCAAGAATTGGCCTCAATGGCAATTGATAAATTTAGACGGGTGCTTCCTGATTTTATTTCTCCCCAAACTGCAAGAGATCTGCTGTGAAAATGGTGGATGCAGAGACAGATTGATGTGACAAATGCAGAGACAGATTGAACTGGGACCTACTATTGCTTACACAAGCATCTGGCAGTCCAGTGAATCACATAACAGCAAAAATTGAAGACATTTTTTGCACACTGACACAGGCAAGTGTCCAGACCTACTACTGCTTACTAAGTGTCTGGACCTACTATTGCTTACACAAGCATCTGGCAGTCCAATGAATCACATGACAGCAAAAATTGAAGACATTTTTCGCACACTAACACAGGCAAGTGTCCAGACCTACTACTGCTTACTAAGTGTCTGGACCTACTATTGCTTACACAAGCATCTGACAGTCCAATGAATCACATAACGGCAAAAGTTGAAGACATTTTTTGCACACTGACACAGGCTACTGCTTACTAAATGTCTGGACCTACTACTGCTTACTAAGTGTCTGGACCTACTATTGCTTATACAAGCATCTGACAGTCCAATGAATCACATAACAGCAAAAATTAAAGACATTTTTTGCACACTGACACAGGCTACTGCTTATTAAGTGTCTGGACCTACTATTGCTTATACAAGCATCTGACAGTCCAATGAATCACATGACAGTAAAAATTGAAGACATTTTTCTGTCAGGGAACTCCTCATTTCTTCCTTTTCTCACTTCTTATCTCTTCACTCTTCTTCCATTCATTCTCTTATTTCTTCTGACATTATTTCATTTCACTGTTTCTATTCTTTCAACACTATCTGCTAGTACCACTCTCAGCCCTTGAGATGCTCTGGTTCTTTAGCCACCATTCAGACAAGTGTGGGCCTACTCAGCACCGCTTCCAGACTGCTTATATAAGCCAGAGTTTGCCAGAGTTTGCCCCTTATTTGTACAAGTGTTTGTGTAGGCAATTTTTGAGTTTTTAAGGTTTTGTTGTACTGTACAGTTGTTTCCCATGCTTCAGAGGCCCCAGAAGCGTCCAACCTGGCATAGGGAATCCCTAGACTTGTTCTCTTTGGATCTCCCTCTGCCAGGTGAGTAGCTACCTTGATATTGTCAGTATATATTCTAATACACTTTGGATCTCCCTCTGCCAGCTGTATGACTGAGCTACAGCCTCTAGAGATCACCCTTACATTTTTGCACACTGATACAGGCTACTGCTTACTAAATGTCTGGACCTACTATTGCTTACATAAGCATCTGGCAGTCCAATAAATCACATGACAGCAAAAATCAAAGACATTTTTTGCACAAGCATCTGGCAGTCCAGTAAATTACATGATAGCAAAAATTGAAGACATTTTTCATACACTGACACAGGCTACTGCTTACTAAGTGGCAGTTCAATAAATCACATGACAGCAAAAATCAAAGACATTTTTCACACAAGCATCTGACAGTCCAATGAATCACATGACAGCAAAAATTGAAGACATTTTTCACACACTAATACAGGCTGCTGCTTACACAAGCAATTCAAATAAATGAACAGTCTGATAAATCACATGACAGCAAAAATCGAAGACATTTTTCCCACACTTCTACCTCAGCCTCAGGACAAAAATCAACAACAACAATCAAAATCACATGACGGCAAAAATTGAAGACATTTTTCCCACACATAGTCTGCTGCACAGAAAAACCTCGATCTATTCTAAATCTCGGAACCTCAAGAATATTGTGAGGCTTCATGGTCTCTCAAGCTCAATTGTGAGTGACAGAGATTCAAAATTCATGTCACTATGGTGGTGAGAGCTGCACAAGCTGCTTGGAGCAAGGCTATTGATATCAATCTTGTTCCACCCTCAAACAGATAGACAGACTGAGTGAGCCAATTGTAGTGTGGCTCAGATATTCCAGACAGTGGTCAGGCCTGACCAATGAGATTGGATAGACAAGATTCTGCTAACTGAGTTTGCAATTAATGCCAGTGTCTCAGAGACCACTGGATATGCACCATTTAAAGTGAATGGAGGGTACATGCCCTCCATGATCCAAGAACTCAGAGGAGTTGAGGTGGTGCACAAAGGTATAAGAGACTTTGCACAGCAAGTATTGGAGAATCTTGTGAATACACACAATGCTATTATTGTGGCACAGGTCTTCCAGATGCGACAGGCCAATGAGCAATGGAGAGCAGATCCTGAGTTAATGCAGGGCTTGTTAGTGTATTTGTCAATGGAGAACCTGAACCTCTCAAAGAGGAGGGCCAGTAAACTGTGCTCAAAGTTCATCAGATGCTATAGGATCCCTGGAGGCCAAGCCATGCACATTGAACTATGTGCTGGAGTTGCCTGTAGTATTGCAGACAATGAGAATTGTGCCCAGATTCCATGTTTCACTGCTCAGGCCATACAAGGCAAATGATGATGCCTTGTTTCCTAATTGGGTGATGCCTGAGGTGTATGACTTCAGAGCAAGTAACAAACAAGAGTGGTTTGTCAAAGAGATATGGAGACATTGGTGGTTGGATGGAAGGAACCTCAAATTTGAGGTTTGGTGGAGTGCAGGAGATACAACATGAGAGTTGCTCAGTATGTGTTCAAAGCTGGCAGCTTTGGATTGGTATTTGAAATTGCAAGGGGTACAACAGCCAAGGCAGCTATCTAAGCGCTCATGTGCTTAGATAAGATTGTGGCAGAACAATAACTGATCAGATGTAATCTCTTGATCAGAAGTAAAGAGATTGTTGAGATCAGATCAGCTGGAGTCAGATCAGGTTATATAATCTGACAGATGTAAACTTGTTTTTTTTCTCTGGAGACTGCCACACCAGCCTTCAGTGATACTGTACTCCTTCCTGAGGTGCAATGGAAACAGAACTCACAGAGTTCTGATAGAGAAGGAGAACAGAATACACATCAGGTGGTTAGTAATGTTAGTGTGTTGGCACTGATGCCAGGCATGGTAGCATATCAGACTATGGCTCAATTTGGGCAGGCCCCACCATTTTTCCCACAGTATTACCTAATGCCATTTTTCCCAGGTCCTGGTGGACCTGGGCAGCAAGCTATGCAGATGCAGGTTCCATGGAGAATGATGATGCCACAGATGCAACAGGTAGTCCTCATGAAAGTGGACAAGGATTGGAGATGAGTAAGCAAAGTAAGATGGAGCCACATTGGTGTGAGCATGAGTGGTTGCCAATGAGAGAGGCAAGGACAAAAAGCGAGGTGATGCCACTTTAAAGGGAGTAAGAGTGGTTACCACTGTGAGAACTGGCAAGGAGAGTCACTGTCACAAGAGAGCTAGTAAGCAGGAGGCAGGAGGAGCCTCTGTATTGAGATGACCAAAGTAGGATGAGAGTACAGGGCCTATAATGGCCCAGATTACTATGACCAAGGTCATCTCCAGCCCATAGGTGGTCTCTGTCTCCACATAGATTTTTAGTGAGCAAAAAAAAAGAGAAAGCATCTGAGGAGCAAGTGGATCCTCAGATTGAGGTGGTGTGGCAACAATTGGTGGCAGCAGGGCAGTGTGTACCTCCAGAGTCTGAGTTCTTGAAGGATTCAGTGGCCCAAGTTGTAATCACCAGCCTTCTGGATGAGATTGTTATGCTGCAACAGCATAACAACAACACAATTAAAATGTTTGCCAATGCAATTAAGAGGCAAGCAACAACACCAGAGGAGCAAACTAAGGCCAAGCACCTCAGAATGCAGGAGATGAAAGGGAAGAAGAGTGACATGCATAAGGAGGTGGAGGTGCCGGTAGTGCCTCCTGGGCTTAAGGAGATATGTGAAGTAACCCCCCTTTCTGTAGAGCAGGGTAATGAGGATATGATGGTGGATGATGAGAACCAGGGATTAATTTCCTCAATGCATGCATCTAGCAAGGTGAAGATGCAGAGCAAGCTACAAGGGGCCCTGCAGGCTGCAACAATGCTGTTTCAAGCTGAGGTGCCAAAGGGATCAGGAGCTGAAGAAATAGTGTTTTTCCTGCCTACAGTAAATTACAAGGTACCACAAGAGTCATATATTTTAGAGCCGTCTTGTTGTGACATGTGAACAAAAGATGAGGTGGAAAATTGCCTTCCTTTGCTAGCTTTGATGGACATTGCTGATGATGGTGATGTCAGTGATTATGGTTCAAGTATGGAGGACACCTCCTCAGCAGTGCAGAAGAATTTGCAGTTGAATTGCAACTGCAAGGCAGCTGCCTGGAGTAAGGCCACTGCAGACAAGCAGGCCAAGATTGATTGATCACAATTGACTGAAGCAGGCCACAGAACATATTTCTGAGAGGTTGGGAGTTTTTGGAGAGGGGAACACCACTGAGCGTTCTAATTGGTTCTTTGGTGGTGTGCTCAAATGCCACTTCTATTATTCACAGTTGTCAAACACTGTATTTGTAGAGGATGAGGCACTGCAGGCCAAGGAGCAGAAAGAGGATCAGAGAATGAGGTATCACCATACTTCAATTTTACTAACAAAAACCATGCCACAGGGATTCCCTATGAATCTTGAAGAAGCCTGCAAGCTGTTAGTGCTCATAGGAAACAAGATAAAGGCACTGGCACTTTGTATTAAAGCCTATTATCTTCTTTGCAAATTTCAGCGCATTTTATTTGACCATGAAGGGACTACACAATGGAGTTGGTGTGCAATTCTGAATCTGAGCAGCTTCTTCCTCCACTTGACCTTGATGACTGATGAATAGATCTGGCTGTCATGCCCACTTTGAAGGGATACCTCCGATAGAAAGGGTAGGGAAGCAAGCATGTTTTTATGCTCACTGGGTTTGATTCAGAAGATATCTGACATATCTTTGAACTTGATTGTTTAGCACAGAACATGCTTTATTTTTTGCAACTAGGTATGATGAACACTGTCTTAGGCATAGCTATGGATTATGCATTCTGCATTCACTACCACACCATTCTGAGGCATACCATCATATAAGATATATCACCTCAAGGGTGCCTCAGAAGTTGCTTTACCAGAGTACTGGCTTTTATCATGGCTTGTCCAGGGATGTACTAAAAGGCTATTGAAGCCTATAATGTAGCCAACCCTGGCTAACCATGTTTACCAATATCATGGATGAATGTACAGTTCATGATACAAGCAAGTAGAGCAGAATGTTAGACATTGAAAATTTGCAAGAAAATTTGCCAATGCATACCAAGAGAATAAATATAAGGATTTTCAAAACACCTGTGATGGATTTGACTAAAAAATTGGCAGTAAAAGAGAGGACTGTGCTGTAGTGACACACAAATTGTGTTGATGAGTAGCCAATAAGAAATTTAATATTGAAGAAGAAATTATATGAAGGAGCAGGATAGGACAATGAGCAGGAGATATTGATTCATGTGATAGACAGTGGTTACCAGAGGCATGGAGGTGATGAGTAGTAATATTGATCACTGTGATAGACAGCAGTTACTGATTGTAGAGTATTGTAAAATATTGTTATCTCTCAAAGCTCACAATGTAATTAGTAAAACAATTATATTACCTATAGAGTATTGTAAAATACTATTATCTACAAGCTTTGGTGATACAATGCTGTACCAGCAGTCAGGGACACACCATGCACCAGAAGTCAAAATAAACATTTAATTATGGGCTGAAAACTGTAAGCCTCCTGGTAGCAGTCTCAACAAATTATATCTCCAAAAACACCCCAATAAATACACAGACAGTACAGAACAAAGGGCAGGGACCAGCTCAAGCTATCAACTCAACAATAGTCCAACCACTGTTATGGGGAGGGGAAGCATGGGAGCTGGCAGAGGTGACAAAAGGGGATCAAATTGTGATGATCTAGATCAAGATCTGATCTGACAATGCCCAATTTGATATGACTGAAAGGGGAAAGGGAAAGAAGCATGGAGGGATGTCAAAAAAAAGATGAATAGAATGGTGGCACATGCATTGAATGGAGGAAGGGAGGGATGAATGGAATGGTGGCACTGAAACATGCATTGAATGGAGGAAGGAAGAGATGAATGGAATGGTGGCACTGAAACATGCATCACCAAAATGGAAAATGGAACAACAAATTAGGTCAGGAATGCTGGGAGGTCAAGAGCAAAAAGTCATGTGATTGGGTGGTCTGTGCACTGGAAAATTAGTATAAATAGTCCAAGTAGAGTAGAGAATGACCAGGCATTTGATAGGCAAAGGCTCAGTGGTTCCCAGGGAGTGAATCACCTAGGCTAGAGTTTATTGAACACCTCTTATTGGAAGTCTATTGGTAGACAAAGGCTCAGTGGTTCCCAGGGAGTGAACTACTTAGGCTGGAGTTTATTGAGAACCTTCTTCTGCCTATCAGGATATTTGATATTCTGTGAAGCACCCAATACATCAAGTTTTTATCATCAAGCACCAGTGTGGATTAGAGGTCACTTTCTAAGACTTCAAGAAAGCCCCAGAACTATCAGTACTACTTGCAACCAAGTACTACATTGGTAAGTATAAGTAAATGTAATAGATAACTTCTGACATACCCTTCAGAGCTCACAATGTAGTTGGTGAAACAACTGAGAGCATATTTGTTAGTAGCTATATATATATACTGTAAAAATTAAAATTTGTAAATAAAGATTGATAAATAAAATTGTTGCACCATGAATAGTGCAACATAACAAATAGATAAATAACAAACAATCAAGAAATATAAATAAAGTAAATAATTAACATACTGCTTACAAGCACTAGCTAAAGTCACAATTCAATACTTCCTCTGACATTCTGGCTGTGCTTGTTTCCAAGTCCCATAAGATTGATTAGATATTCATAGTTTGCTTAAGGAAGAGATTTGGTGAAAAGATCAGCAATGTTCTCAGTGGTTGGTATGGTATGATTTTAATTTAGCCTTCTTATAATTGTTTGTAAATGGAATGGTATCATATATCAATATGCTTAGCATGAGCATAGCCTTTTGTTGATTTGGCAAGTGCAATGAATGATCAGTTATTGGCATAGATAGTGACTGGGAAAGACTGGGGTAAGTAAACCTTGGTTAGAAAATTATACATCCAGAGCACCTGTTGCATGCTGTGTGTGAGAGCCATATACTTAGCCTTGCTCATACTAAGCATCACTATGGCCTGGCACTTTGAGCTCTATAATACTGCTCTATCTGCCATCATGAATACATAGCCTTTGATTGATGGTTGTGTGTCCAGGTCTTCTCTAAAATCTGTGTTGACATATCTACTGGGCTTGACATTGTTGCCTGGCTATTTAAAGTAAGCTTGTAATCTAGCATCCCCTTCACATATCCAAACACATAAAGCATAGCTTTCTAGTACAAGGAGCCAGGATTCATTTGGAAATGAGCCAACACTGTAACTGTGAATAACAAGCCAGGGTGTGTAGCAACCTGTGTTACTGAGTTCTCTTTGATTACTATACTGAGAATGAATAATGGTTCTTTTAAGTCCTTAACCTTCTATATACTTGCTAGTTCTGCCTTTACACGTTCTGATTCATTCTTAGTGATAGAAATGCTGAATACATTGTCATTGAAGGTATTTGTTATGGTATGTTTATTATCAGTATTTTTTGTCCTCACACATGAGTCAGCCTTTAATGTATAGTATCCTAGATCTTTGTACACCTTGTCCAAAGTCCAAAACCAATCTTTCTCTTTCAAAGCATCTTCAGGAGTACCACCTTCTTCTTCTCCTCTCCTGAAAGATCTGGTAGTATGTCCATATATATCTGGAAGTCAGAAATACTATTGAGATAAGCAGAAACAAAATCCACTTGTCAGATCTCCAGGCCCAACATGGCAGTGACAGCAATAGTGATCCTAAGAGACTCTAGTCAGACAACAGCCACATAAGTCTCATCATAGTCCTTATCCAGCACTTGTGAGTACCTCTTGGCCACCAACCTCACCTTTTGTCAAACAATTCTTCCCTCAGCATCATACTCATTGGCAAAGATCCAGCAGCATCCAATGACTCTCTTGTCTGCAGAGACCTCTGTTTCCAGAATCAAGCACCCATCTTCCTGTCTCCCTGTCTTTCATAATGGGCAGTTCCTCCTCAATAGCCAGCTGCCAGAGGTCAGGTCTTTGCATAGCCTCTGTATATGTTGCCAGTAAGTGATTATTGGTATTTGTAGCATTATATGCAAGTAGTGCTAAGTATATGTAAGCATCTTGAGCAAGGTTGACTCTGAAGTTGCATTAAGCATCTTGGAGGCAATGGTAAGCTGTTGTCTAGCAATAGGACAGTGATGGCATTATTGGAAGGTAAGTTGTTGAGGTTTAGTCCAGGGTTGGCATCCATCAGACTTGCAGGATTGGTGATCTGTTGTTGGGTCCATGCAAATTTGTAGTTCTATTCACATAGTGCTATTGATTGTCAAGGAGTCAGGACTGTGGTTCCTTGAGACTTGGTTACATCAAGTGTGGCTGATGGCACCAGCAAAAAAATCATATATGGAGTTGGGATCAGTGTGAGTCCTGTGGCCCATGTCTTTGTTGAAAATGATGTCATGGGAGGTGACAATTATCCTGGATGCTTGGTCAAAAAAGTAGTACCCTCCCAGACCTGCATATCTCACCAGCACACATCTGACTAATCTTGGCTTGAGCTTGGACCTTACCAACTTCTTTGGCACCTTGGCAAATGCCATGCATCCAAATGGCCTCAAATATGCCACATTTTGCCTCTGAGACACCATCATGTCATACCAATAGTAAGCAGTTCTGCATGTGAATCTGTGTGGCTGCTGCCTCAGCCCAAAGCTCTTTAGCCAAACCACTGTTGGCCAACATACACTTCACATCTTCAATAATTGTTTATATGGCCCTTTTGATGAAACCATTTTAGGAGTGCATGTAAGAGACCACAAGCCTCAGCATAATGCCCTGTTCCTGCAATACTCTTCCCAGTGCTTGTTGATCTATTCATGACTAGGATCTATATAGACCATGAGCAGCTTATTGCCTGTCTGTTGCTCCAATTCTGTATAGTAAGTGGGAAAGACAGAGAGAGTAGTGAAAGCATCCTTTTGTGTGAGAAAATAGCCTGTGAATCTAGAGATGCATTCATTGGCAAGGAGCATCATGTAAACCACACCTTTCAGAGATCTAGTCGATGCTGGACCCTACAAATTGACATACACATAGTCTTTTGGCTTGTTCTTGATCTTGTGCTTGCCATTATATGGTTTCAAGGTATGTTTTTCATATATATAGTCTTTACACAGCCCTCTGACCTCTAAGTTCCCTTTTACAGACAAGCCATCTACCAGGTTCCTTTTGACCAGGGTTCAAATTGAGTTTGCTCTGACATGTCTGAAGTGGCAATGCCATTTGTCAAGATCTACTGGCTGGTTGATGGGCATAGCAATCATAGCCTGTGGATTGTGGATATCCATCAACAAGTCTAGCAGATACATCCTATTTGCACTGCACCTGATTAAGATCTCTCAACTCTCAAGATCCTTGAACATGATCCTGCCTTGAACAAAAACAACTAAAAAAACTTGCACAATCAAATTTCACAATAAAAATAAGGTTTGCAGTGAGACTTGGTGTATGGAGAGCATTTTGGAAAACCAACTCTGTTTTCTTGCCGTGAATTGTAACCTCCTTTTTGACTATGCCCTGACCAACAATCTGGAATATGACTTCTTTTGATGCTGCCCTCTCTTCTCTTGAGATCTCAAGTGCTTTATACTCCACAAACATCTCATGGTCAACAAAACAATGATTGCTCATGCTGGAGTCTGCAAACATCAAGACACTCAATATCTGTCCAAGAATAATGGCTAACACATATGTGGTATGCACTGTCTGGTCTGGTGAGGTGTCTGCTAGGTTTGCTGTTGAAGTAGACTTAGTTGAAAGAGATATGGGAACTGTCCCTTCTTTCCTCCACCTTGCTAGCAACACTTATCAATTGTGTGTCCAATGCACTTGCAGTTTAGGTTGGTACAGATAAGTTTTAATTCTGAAGTTGTTGTAATTTGTATCAGGGGACTTCTCATTTCTTCCTTCTTTCACTCCTTATTTCTTGATAAAGGGACGTCTCAAATATATGTGAGGAAGGTTGTGGTCAGCACAGGCAAGCAACAATGAAATTTTGACTTAGTATTCATGCAGGAACTGGAGTTCAATGCAAGAAATTTAGTATATTCATGCATTAGGAACAATGTAACTATTGTGCTCACTGGAGTTCAATACAAGAAGTTGAACTCCATGCAGGTGAATATGAATGTAAAAACTGCAGTCCTTTGCAACTATTAGTGCTTGTAGGTCCAATGATAAAATATAGATTGAGAAATTCAACCAAGAACTTTTATTACTCCTGTTTGACAAAATCTTCATTTGTTTATAACTTCCAGAATTTCTTGAAGGTCTTGCATGGAAGGAATTTTGTGAATATGTCAGCTAGCATGTCTTTCGTAGAACAATAACGCAGGTTGATTTCTTTTAATTCAACATGTTCACATAGAAAGTGGTGTCAGATATCAATATGCTTGGCTTGTGAGTGTGTGACTGGGTTTTATGCCAATGCTATGCAGCCTTGGTTATCTGTGTGAATGACCATGGCATGAAGCTGAGGGTATCCAAGGTCGTCAAGAAGTGTGCAAAGCCAGATAGCTTTTTTGGTGGCATTTGATGCTGCCATGTACTCAGCTTCAACCATGGATAGAGTGACTGTAGGCTGTTTTTTGGCTGACCATAACACAGATAATTCTGCCACGTTGAATACAAATCTACCAATGGAGCAGCACAAGTCTATATCTTGTGCCCAATTGGAGTCTGTCCAGCCAACAAGATCTATATACTTCTTGGCTCCCACTCCTTCTAAATATAAGTGCAAAATTGGCTATGCTTTTCAGGTATTGTAGGATTTATTTTGCGGCTTCAAGGTGAGTCTTCCTGAAGTTGCCACCATATTGTGCAATGATTTCCACAGAGTATTGAATGTTAGGCCACATCTGAGTTGTATACAGCAACATGCCAACAATTTTAGGCCATTTGCAAACTTTGCATATTCTGAATGCTCATTTTTGGTTTTTGGTGACTGCAAGGTCAATAAGATTTGCTTAGTAGCAGAGGGCATGGATACAAGTATGCATTCAGACATACTAAAGCATGCAAGGACTTGATGAATGTATGCTGTCTGATTTAGAGAAATGGTGTGTAACTATCTGTTCCACTTAACTTGGATGCCTAATATGTATTTTAGTTCTTTTAAGTCAGATATTTCAAACTTGGTAGACAGTTAGCCATGTTGTCAATGTATACCAAGACCAGCATTATTATCTCACCATCTCTTTTCAGTATATAGAGGCAATTGTCTGCTTGGCTTTTCTCAAAGCCAGCTTTCAACATTGCCTCATCAAGCTTAGTTTTCCATTGCTGTCCTGCTTGTTTCAGCCCATAAAGTGGCTTCTTTAGCTTTAAATAGCAATCAGTTTTACTCTTAATGATCACTCCCTTGAGCATTGTCATATATATTTCTTTATCAAGGTCTCTGTGAAGGTAAGCTGTGACAACATCAACTTGATGTAGCTTCCAATCCTTGCAGGCAACAATGGATAATAGGGTTTGCAGGATGGTGAATTTTGCAATTGAGGAGAATATTTCCATAAAGTCTTGGCCATAGGCTTGTGAGAAGCCTTTTGTGATGATACAAGCTTTGTACTTAATGACACTTTCATTGCCATCACACTTCATGCAGAACACAATGTGGCTTCCAACAGTGTTTTGGCCTTCAGAGAGCATTGAGATCTACTCAAAAATGTTAGTCTTTTGTAAAGTCTTGTACTCAGTTGCAATTGCCTCCTCCCACTGCTTTGAGCAGGTGGAGGACATAGCTTCATGGTAAGTTTTTGGTTTATTTTTCTCAAAAGTGATGTAGGCCCAGTGTTGACCTTCATGCTCTTCTTCAAAGAACTCATCATCTATAGGTATGACACCATAGTATTTGACTTGATAGCAAGCATGCATAGGGTAGTCTCTTGAAGGTAGGCTGGGCTTAAAAACTCTTGGCATTTCAGGGGCTGACATTGGTGTAGGCTCAGGGGCTATGGAGGAAGCTTGTGGAGCTAGTGTTTCAGCAGATCTTGATGTGGAATAGGTGAGGACAGGAGTGGCATTGACAGTGTTCTCTGGAACCAGCGCTGTCAGTTTCTCTGTGGATGGTGCATTCTCATGCATTTCAAATTCTGCAAGGTCTCCAGAACTGTCAGCCTTCACAAAGCATATGCCTCTGGCAGTAATGAGCTTTCCAGTCTCAACATCTTCAAGTCTATAGCCTTTTGTTTTGTCAGTCCACCATCTGATCATGTGGTATTTTACTGATGTGACTTTTAGTTTTCTCCAATGAACCTTTTTTAGGATGTTGGCATACGTAAATATTTGTAAGTGGGATACATCAGGTTTCTGACCAGTTCAGGCTTCTCAGGGTACAATACTATTTAAAGCGGTTGTTGGTGAGCAGTTTTGAATGTGGATCACATATATGAGTGCCTCATCCCAGTAATACAGATTTATTCTGGCAGAGTGGAGCATGCAATGGACTATTTTAAAGAGCATGGCAATGGCCCTCTTAGCTATTCTATTTTGCTCTGGAGTGTAGAGGATGGTTGTTTGATGAACAACTCTATTACAACAGCAAAATTTGGTAAGCAGTTCTTTCAAGAATTCTGTCTCTACATCTGAGCACATCTGTTTTAACTTTAACACTGACTGCCTCTCTAACATTGCAACAATGTCTTGTATTTTTAGCCTTAGTGGCTGACCAACCTTGAAATGCAAGCTGACCTCAATAATGACCAAAGCATACCACATCTCTGTCCATGTCTCAATAGACATCGGACCAGTAAAATCGACTATGATGAGGTCTATTTTTCCATAAATAGCAGTGCTCACATAAAGTAAGGAGGTGCAATGTGATTTGCTAAGGGCACAGCCCTTGCACACATGGTCATAAGTGGTGAGGGATGTGATGGTAAGGCCTGTTACCATACTCTTCCATCACATATCTCTGATTGCATCATAATTCAAATGTCCAAGGTGCTGATGCCATAGGCAGAGGCTTTTACTCATGACATAGGCAGATTCATCTTGAATTGCAATGCAGGCAATGTGATACAGGGTGCCATTACTACCCAGTAGTAATGCACAGAATAATTATACTTCATTCTTTAACACAATTAGCCCAATCTCAAATCTCTCCATGTAACTTGTATAAGTTGCACCCTGATGTTGTAGAGTTCCAAAGCTAACAAAGTTGGCAGCAATTTTAGAAACATGGAAGATGTTGGCTAATGTAATGGTTTTAGAACCATTTGGTGACTGTGTCTGAAATTTCACAGTCCCACACTCTGCAATAAGTATGTTGCATGCATCCTCCACTGAGATCCAGTCATTGTCCAAACTAGCAGTAACTGGTGTGGTGTGTATGTGACAAAGAATGCTAGGTCAAAAAATATATAGGACATTGCACCAGAGTCAAGGAGCATATCACCAGTGTGTCCAAACTTGCCAGCCATGTACACCTGCCCCGGTTTACCACAGAGTATTTGGAGATCAGTGATGGTGAGTTTGGCAGTTGCTGAACCCCTTGCCAGCTTTTTTTTCTTTTCATCCTCTATCCATTTTGGGCACTTATTAATCTAGTAATCAAATTTCTCACAGTAGCAGCACTTATCATTGGTCTTTGGATCCTGCAATGTCTACTCAAGGTATTTCTTCTTTTCAACTTTCCAGGCTGACTCGGCTGGTCCCTCAGGCTTTACATTGTCTGGTTTTAAAGGCTGTTTCTCATTCCCAGTAACAATGAGCCAGAGAAAATGAGCTTGCAAAGTGGCCTTCATATGTTCAGCCTACAATGTGTAGTTTTTGCCATTAAGCTTAGGAAACTTGAATGCATCTCCAGAACTAGACAATGCAGCATTGAGTAGACTGCTAGTGGGGCTCATAACCTGACAAAGGGATGTCTTGAATGTGTGTGAGGAAGATCATGGTCAGCACAGGCAAGTGATGATAAAATCTTGACTTAGTATTTATGTAAAAACTGGAGTTCAATGCAAGAAGTTTAGTAAATTTGTGTATTAGGAACAATGTAACTATTGTGCTCACATGGAGTTCAACACAAGAAGTTGCACCCCATTGGGGCAAACATGAATGTAAAAACTGCAGCCCTTTGCAACTATTGGCACTTGTAGATCCAATGATAAGATATAGATTGAGGAATTCAACCAAGCACTTTCATTATTTCTTCACTCTACTTTCATTCATTCTATTATTTCTTTTGCCATTCTCTCATATTATTGTTTCTATTCTTTCAACATTATCTGTTAGTACTATTCTCAGCCCTTGAGGTGCTCTGGTTCTTTAGCTACTATTCAGACAAGTGTGGGCCTTCAGCACTGCTTCCAGACCACTTAGATAAGCCAGAGTTTGCCTTTCTGACTTCCAAAGTCCAGAGGTTTCCTGCCTTGTTTGTACAGTTATTTATTTAGGCAATTTTTGAGTTTTTAAGGTTTTGACGAAAGTATACATCTACCGATACCCATTTAGTTCCTCGATCGTCATCTTATCGCGGACCCGCAGACGCCAACAGCTGCAAAGAATGGTATTTTTCAATTCATGTTAGCCCACATGGAGTTCAACTTCCTTCGTTGAACTCCAGGTGAGCACAATAGTGTTATTCTGTTCGTACGGTACATAATTAAAACTTCCTTCGTTGAACTCCAGTTCCCCGCGTGAACTAAGCCGAGATTTCATCGTCGCTCGCCTGCGCTGACTGCGACCTTCCTCGCGCAAGTCCGAGATGTCCCTTCGTCAGGTTATGGGCCCCGCAAGCGGTCTACTCAACGCTGCATCGTCCAGCTCTGGAGATGCATTCAAGTTCCCGAAACTCAACAGCAAAAACTACGCACTGTGGGCCGAGCATATGAAGGCCACCCTGCAGTCTCGCTACCTCTGGCTCATCGTCACTGGCGACGAAGAGCAGCCCTCAAAACCGTCGAGCACGAAACCTGAGGGTCCGGATGAAGCCATCTGGAAGGTTGAAAAGAAAGAACACCTTGAGTGGACGTTGCGGGATCAGGCAGCACAAGGCTTGATGAAATCTGCGGCTGAGAGCTCCCAGTGGCCTCACGTATCCAACAAGAAAACTGCGAAAGCCATGTGGGATGGCTGGAAGGCACTACATGTCACAAATCAGCAAAAGATTAACGTGCATTACTATTTCGAAGAACTGTACACTCGAAAATATGCTGATGGCACTAGCATGGCCGACCACATCGCCGCGATGCTTGATATCAAGAATAAGATCACAGCGGCTGGCGAGGAACTCCCCGACATTCACGTCGCCCGCGCGCTCGTGCTCTCATTGCCACGCACATCGTCATGGGACCTCATTAAAATTCAGCTATTCGGATTGGAGAAACTCACCCCTGAGGACGTGTCAACTCGACTCCAAGCTGAATACAACCGTCGATTTCGTGAGAAAGAGAGTGAGACAGCTCTGCTTGCCTCAAAGAAGTCCGATGGCAAGAAGAAAGGCCGGAAGCCGGCAGCTGATGACAAATGTCGCTATTGTCAGGGACTTGGACACTGGATTAACAAGTGCCCTAAGCGCATTGAGGATGAGAAGAAAAAAGGAGCTAATGACGGTTCAAAAGCTGCGCACCTTGCTGTCACTGATCTCCGAGAACTTTCCCGTGATCCTGGGCAAGTGTATATGGCCAGAAAATTCAATCACACTGGCGACGTACTTCTAGATTCTGGTGCAACGTCGCACATGTTTTTCGATCCATCATTCTTCATCACGTACACGTCAGTACCTGCTGATTCAGACAACAACTGGATTTCGGTAGGAGATGCCCGCAACATACCTGTTGCAGGGCGTGGGACTGTAAAGTTTCGGACGCAGTCGCCAAATGGTCCCAAAACAGTCACCTTGACTGATGTCCTCCATGTTCCCAAGATCGCTGCCAATCTTGTTAGTTTCGGAACCCTGCAACGTCAGGGTGCAACCTACAAGAGTTACACGGAGGGATCGGAAACTGGATTAATCATATCGAGGGGTGGGGAAGAATTATTCCGTGCATCACTATTGGGTAGCACAGGTACCCTGTATCATATTACCTGTGCCGCAATTCAAACTGAGTCTGCTTACGTTGCGAGTGGGAGTCTCCGTCTGTGGCATCGTCGCCTCGGACACTTAAATCATGATGCAATCAGGGAAATGCAACGGAAGAACATGGTAACTGGTCTTACCATCACATCCCCCACCGCCTATGACCACGTCTGCGAGGGCTGCGCCCTTGGCAAGTCACATCGCACACCTCTTCCTTATGCGAGCACCACCACTTACGGCAAGATGGGCCTTGTCGTAGTCGATCTCACTGGTCCTATGTCTGTTGAGACATGGACAGGGATGCGATACGCCCTGGTCGTCGTGGAAGTAAGCTGTCGATTCACAGTTGGTCAGCTGCTGAGATTAAAAAGCGAAGCTGGTGCTGCGCTACGTGACATCATTGCGATGTTGGAGCGACAGTCGGGGTTAAAGCTAAAACGGATACGTTCAGATGTAGGGACAGAGTTTTTGAAGGAGCTGCTCAACGAATTTTGCCGCCGCAACGGAGTCCTCCATGAAACAACGGTCCCCTACACGCCAGAGCAAAATGGGATAGCTGAAAGAACTATCGCCGTGCTCTTCGAAATGGTGCGTTGCATGCTGCACTCAGCCGGAATGGACTTGCGCTACTGGGGCGAGGCATTCATGTATGCAACCCACGTTCGAAGCTGCTCACCTACGCTCGCTCTGAACGGTATCGTGCCTCAAGAGGCCTGGACAGGCCGAAAACCTGACGTGTCACATTTACGGATATTCGGGTCCATCGCGTATGCCAATATCCCCAAGAAACTCCGTGGAGGAAAGCTGGAAGTCACGTCAGTTAAGTGCCGCATGATTGGTTGGTGGACAGACGAAACAAAGGGCTACAGGCTCGAAGATGTCGAGACTGGTAAACTCATCACAGCAAGGGACGTACGCTTCGTGGAAGACGACAGCCCTGGAGATCTAGCCGAATTTGAGACACGAGGCAACCCACCATCTGCAGAGGACCTAGTGACATTGGTCCCAGAGGACATTGTCAACACTACTCCTGCTGCAGCACCTCTGCCTGTGGTCTCAACGCCAGCATCTACCAAGGTCACGCCCCCAGAAGCACCCTCCACCGTCGCCGAGCCTACGCCAACCATTGCAGCACCCAAGACTTCTAGATGGGGCAACTTACCTCCAAGAGACCACCCCACACGTATCCGTCATCAAGTCGAACGCTACGGCGTTGTGGCCACAAATGACGAAACCTCCGAAGAAGAGCACAACAGTCAGCATAGAGCCTACGTCGCCTTCGGAGAGAACGAACCGAAAACTTACTGTGAAGCTATGTCCTCCACTTGCTCAAAGCAGTGGGAGGAGGCGATCACGACTGAGTACAAGACCTTGCAAAAGACTGGGACTTTTGAGTGGGTCCCCAAACTACCTGAAGGTCGAAAAGCCGTTGGAAGTCGCATCGTGTTTCGCATCAAGCGCGATGGCAACAGAAACGTCTCAAAGTACAAAGCTCGGATCGTCGCGAAGGGCTTCTCGCAAGTCTACGGTCAAGACTTCACCAAAACCTTTTCCTCTGTCGCCAAATTCACCACTCTACGAACTCTGTTGTCCGTTGTTGCCTGCAAAGACTGGGAGCTTCACCAAATCGATGTCGTCGCCGCTTACCTCCGTGGAGACCTTGAAGAAGAAATATACATGACAGTACCCGACGGAGTGACCATCGAAGGAGAAACTGGTGGCTACCTTAGACTGAAGAAGCCCCTCTACGGGCTTAAGCAAGCAGGGCGGCAGTGGAAGACCAAGCTTGACGAGGTCATGTCAAAAGCCGGTTTTGAAAAAAGCCAGGCAGACAACTGCCTCTACATATTAAAGAGAGACGGTGAGATCATCATGCTGGTTTTAGTGTATGTCGACGACATGGCGCTTACCGCAAAGAGTATCACGATCCTGCAGAAGTTCAAAGCCGAACTGTCTGCCGAGTTCGAGATATCCGACTTGGGAGAGCTCAAATATATTTTAGGCATCCAAGTCGAACGAAACAGATCTTCACGCGTCATCTCCCTGAACCAAACGGCATACATTCACCAAATTCTTACCCGCTTTGGCATGTCTGAATGTACACCCGTGTCCACACCCTCCGCCACCAAGCAAGTTCTATCCGTTTCACAGTCACCGAAAAATGAAGACGAACGTGCGGAATATACAAAGTTCGCGAACGGCTTAAAGTACCTTGAAGTCGTTGGTGCGCTACTTTACGCCACCCAAACGCGGCCCGATATTCAGTACTCTGTCGGCATTGTCTCTCAGTTTGGCGGCAACCCTGGAAAGACTCACCTGGAAGCCGCGAAGCGCATACTGCGCTACCTAAAGGGCACTGCCCACCTAACGTTAGTGTTCGGAAGGAGTGGGAGCAATAAAATTGACCTTGTAGGTTGGACCGATTCGAACTGGGCTCAAGATATCGATTCGCGCCACTCAATTGGCGGATTCGTATTTGACGTGGCCAGTGGATCTGTATCGTGGTCAGCAAAGAAACAACCCACGGTTGCGCTGTCAACGGTCGAAGCCGAATACATGGCTGCATCAAATGCAACCAAAGAAGCTATCTGGCTCCGAGTTCTGCTCGAGGACCTCGGATACCCTCAGTTACACGCAACCGTCATCCACGCGGACAATCAAGGATGCATTGCGTTGGCCAGGAATCCTGTCGCACACTCACGAGCAAAGCATATCGATATACGGCACCATTTCTTACGCGAGCGCATCGAGAGAAAAGAAATAAGTCTTAATTACTGTTCTACCAAAGACATGATTGCCGACATCTTCACGAAGGCTCTACCGCGCGAAGCATTCGAGAAATTCCGTGACGCACTGGGAGTCAGCTAAAAGTGAAGATCTCGTCAAGTGGGAGTGACGAAAGTATACATCTACCGATACCCATTTAGTTCCTCGATCGTCATCTTATCGCGGACCCGCAGACGCCAACAGCTGCAAAGAATGGTATTTTTCAATTCATGTTAGCCCACATGGAGTTCAACTTCCTTCGTTGAACTCCAGGTGAGCACAATAGTGTTATTCTGTTCGTACGGTACATAATTAAAACTTCCTTCGTTGAACTCCAGTTCCCCGCGTGAACTAAGCCAAGATTTCATCGTCGCTCGCCTGCGCTGACTGCGACCTTCCTCGCGCAAGTCCGAGACGTCCCTTCGTCAGGTTTTGTTGTACTGTACATTGTTTCCCATGCTTCAGAGGCCCCAGAAGCATCCAACCTGGCATAGGAAATCCCTAGACTTGTTCTCTTTGGATCTCCCTCTGCCAGCTGTGTGACTGAGCCATAGCCTTCAGAGGTCACCCTTACAGTTTGTAGATGGAGTGGTAGGTTTCTGTATCTTCAGGTGCTCCCAGTGTATCAATAATTCTGTGACTAAATCAGCCAAGGTTTTTGTAGAATACAGACTGGCTATGACAGTGTTCCAAGACTCAGATAATGACATCAAGATAATGGATCTGAATATGGCATTGGGTGCATTCACTCCTCTCTTCATGGTATTCTTTCATTTGACATGCAAGTCCAATAAATGAGCTAAGAGGTCACTTTCATCTGCCAATCTTGTTCTACACAGCACGTTTTCAGCTCCCATTGCAGCTAAGTCTGACACAGTGCTATAAGCTTCAGTCAGTGACTTCCAAGCTTCTGCTGCAGAGCTATCCATCATTATACTGAGCCCAACCAGGTTTTTACAGTTGTAGATAATAAGTGTAAGCATCCACACATCATAAACATCCCATTCATCTGGCAATGGGGTGCATGAGTTCCATGGAGTTGACTCATCCATTTTTTCTACCATGAGGACCCTTTTTACTTCTTCCTTGTCCTCCTTGGTGCCTTTTGTGTTGGTGGCACTTGGCTTGGAGATACTTTCATTGAGATATCCTTTTGCTCTGTGTGCATGTGCTGCTATCAGCACCCTGTTTTTGAAGTGAACAAAATTTGTCCCATTGAAGTGTAGTTCTTCCAGAAACACCAGAGGGCCATTGGATGTAAAGTTGGACATTTTTGTGCCTGTTTTGTGTATGAGTTGTTTTTATGTTGTGAATACAAAATTTCTGTGCAGGTTTTTACCAACAAAATGGGGGCCCATAACCTGTAGAGTATTGTAAGATACTGTTATCTACAGGCTTTGGTAAGTGTGTGTGTGTGTGTGTGTATGAGCCCGAAGGCCTTATATTTCAAGGCAGGTTACATGGGAATTGTATGTCGCCGCTCTACAGTGTATTAAGGAACTGATTTACGGACACTTCCATGGCTACTCCAGCCAGATCTCTTTTCAGCCGATGCTGGTTACACCTTGTAGCCACTTTACTACAGTTTGATTCCATTGGAGTTCATACAGCCCTCGGCTTGCAACCCCTCAATTATCTGCTGTTGACGTTCCTTCCTGCTTATTCAAACTCTGTACTGCTTTCCCCTTCACCTTTCCATTGTTGGTAAGTTGTAACCTACTTAGTTGTATGCCAAGACTCCCCATACCTGGAACATGCCCCCTTTTAGGTTTCCTCATGCGGACTAGTTTGCAGTTGCCTTTACCGAGCTGACCTGGTAGTCATCAGTTATAGACTTGTATCACTTGGAGCAACAGCAGCCCAGCCTGCCCACCTGGTGCATCCGAGGTCTTACATTGCTCCCCACATCTCTCTCACGGTACTAGTGCTTGTCTCACCCATGCTGCATTATAGGTTTGCAGTGAGCCAATCTCTCTCCGTTTGAACCGAACCAGTTTCTAGCACCCCGGCACATACTCCCAGCTGACCCTTCCTTTGATCACTGATTTTCCCACCTCCCTGTGACCACACCAGGCAATCACCCCATTTCCTAAGTAACCGGAGTATGGTGGTAACAGTACATCCTTGATTCACGTGCTCGGTGATCCCCACATTGGTATTCCCAGGAATGGCCTGACCAACAAAGCCTTCCAATGTGTCACATGTAAGCGGTGGCTTCCTGGCAGCATTGAAGAACCCACATGGTGTCTAAAGTGATTTCCACATAGGCGGTTTGAACCTAAGCTCTCTCCAGAGAGGGTTATGTAAACCCTCCAGGACCACAATGGTGCCAGCTGAGCCATCAGGCTTTGGTAAGTATAAGTAAGTGAAATAGGTAACTGCCAACATACCCTCAGAGCTCATGACATAGTTAGTGAAACAACTGAGGGGCACATTTGTTGATAGCCATATATATACTGTAAAAATCAAGGTTTGTGAATAAAGATTGACAAATAAAATTGTTGTGCCGTGATGGCGCAACATAACGAATGGATAAATAACAAATACTCAAGAAATATAAATGAAGTAAATAATTAATGTACTGCTTACAAGCGCTGGCTGGAGTCGCAATCCACCGGCGATTACGGGCAATGCCGATGATCGATGACATCAACAAACCACGTGCACGGACCTGGGCCCGATGTCTCCGAACCACTCAGTTTTCGCTTCAATCATTATTGGCAGTGTGTGAGGTTTAACGTATTCTAAGCTTACTAACTTGGCGGACTGGGGGTAATTATGCCAAGTTTAGACATCAATCAAATTGTGATGTCGAGGTGATCGTGAGGAAAAAACATTGTGTAAACTACCCCATTGGGAAAATCATCTCCTATCACTTGTCAAATGAAAAAATTTCCGAGCATGCTCTTGCTCCGACATGTGACATCTATGTATATTCTCACGTCAGGACAAGTCCTATGTAAACTTGGTCTGTTCTTTCATCTAACCCATTGGATAACCACCATGGAAAACTCGCCAACTTGGATATCTCGCGTACCTTCCCTGAATAAGCTCGGTGCTGTCGTGCCGACTGAGCTGGATCCGACCCTCATAACGCAGAATTGGTTCTCCTCTTTTGCTAAATCTATTGGTAACACTGAAGAAACGCTCAAGTTGCTGCATCCTGATGCTCTGTGGAGGGATCTGCTCGCTTTGACATGGGATATGCATACTCTGGAGGGATGGGACAACATAAGGGGTTTGTTAAACAAGCGTAACGCTCCACCGATGCGTGCACTCAGACAGAAGGAGTTTGTCGAGCTTCAGAGGCCCTACCCTGATTTGGCTTGGATTGTGGGCACTTTTGAATTTGATGTTGATAGTGGCCACTGCTCTGGGGTCTTTCGCCTCGTTCCTACCTCATCGGGAGAATGGAAGGCGTTCATTATTTTCACAAACCTGGAAACTTTGAAGAACTTTCCTCCAGCTATTGGTCCATCTCGGAGCCGCCAAGTTGTGTCAGGAATTTCATGGGCAGAGAACCTTAGTCGCGAGAGAAGCGCAGACATTGCGGACCCCTCAGTTCTTATCATTGGAGCCGGACAAAGCGCCCTGTCACTGTCCGCGAGGCTGAAATATCTTAACGTCCCCACCTTGATGGTAGAGAAAGATGTTCGGATTGGTGACTCGTGGCGACGAAGATACGATGCACTTTGCCTCCATTTCCCTGTCTGTAAGTTCTGTCCCGATTGCATCGCTACTGTTGAATCAAATGAAAGGCAGGGAATGATCATATGCCCTACCTCCCGTCAATCATTTCCTGGTTCCAGAAATGCCGATGCTCATATGATGATTTACTCTCTAGCTTTCCGCCCACTTGGCCTGTTTATACCCCTTCTCTCAAGGTAACACTCAGTAACTTGAAGTCTTTCGATCTTTTATTCAAATGATTCAATAGATGGCAGAATGGCTAGAGAGCTATGCCACCACTTTAGACCTGCCTGTTTGGACATCATCAACTGTGGAAAGCGCCATTCAGAATGATAATAATACGTGGTCCGTAAATGTTCGCAGACAGGATGGAACCCTTCGTGTCTTTGTTGTCAATCACTTGGGTTTAGCACTCATCCCTTTTCCTTGATTGCCGCCTGAATCATATCTTGGTAGTGTTTGCCACGGGCATCGGCGATGGGCATCCTAATATACCCGATGTCCATAACTCCGTAGGTCTTAGGGTCTTATGTCGCTTCCCCTCTGCTTATCATTGCCCAGGACCTGTACAAGGGAATAACCTTGCACTCTTCTCAATATAAACGGCCTGATGAGTATCTGTGGAAAAAGGTACTTGTCATTGGGTCTGGAAACTCAGGTAGGTCAATGACATGTGACAGTATCTACACATTCTAAATTGTTGTCAAGGTCATGACATCGCTTCAGATCTTGCGAGGAAGAATATTGGTAAGTTTGTTGTTGGTTACTGGAACAATGCTTCCATCAAGTCATAGATGTCACTATGTTCCAGCGAAGTTCTACGTTCGTCATGAACTTAGATCGGCAATGGAAATTCCTCGGGGGTGGTGAGGTCAGCACGGATTTATGTTTCTGCTGTAGTGACGATTTTCTGCCTACATAGCTCTTTACGCAGAAGGGGGACCACCTCTGGAACTTGCCGACAATTTGTTTCATTCTATACCCCATCTATTGCTCGAGGGTGGATTGGCACAACGCTCAACACAAGCTATCCTTCAGGACTATTCGTAATGTGTCTTGAGTTGATGATGTTCTCTTGTCATTAAATTTTTTCAGGGATACCCTTGCCAAACTTAACAAGGTCGGATTCAGGACAAGCAGTGGTATCAAAGAAGCCGGTATACTCTTGCAAATAAAAGAACGAGCTGGAGGGCACTACTTCGGTTTGTAGTCCATGTTACTCGCAATCAATCATGTTTATCAAACGACTTCAGATACTGGAGGAAGTCAGTTGATAATTGATGGAAGGATCAAAGTAAAGAATGACAGCGCCCTTTTATCCTTCTATGAAAACGGGATGGAATTTGCAAATGGTAGCAGGGTGGAGGCCGATGTGGTTATCTTTGCAACGGGGTAAGTTTCAAAATTTTCTGCCCCTTCACTATCCTTATGAGGTGTAGAGTGGGAGACATACGCGAAACCTTTTGCAAGATCTGTGGTAATGAAGTGGCAGATACTTGCCCCAGAATAATGGGTGTAAATGAAGAGGGTGAAATGAATATCTGCCGTCCATTGCATCGCACAGGCCTTTGGTTCATAGGTGGTGTGTTGCAATGTTCTCTGTCACATATCTTGTGTTACATGGATTATTTTCACTAGGCAGTTTCCAGGCTAACCGATTCTACTCGCAACATCTGGCGCTGCGTGAGTCCTTTTTTGATAATTGCACGGTCACGACATTGATGATTTCTTAGAAATCAAGGCTATGGAAGAAAAGGTTCCAATTGAACGGTATATGTAGCACGATATGTCTATTTGTCAATCTTTGACACAATCAAGTCGTTTGAGCCTTTTTTGTGTGTGTGGTGTGCAATGAGACCATATTACTCAAGTTACTCAAGGTGTCTAGCGAAGTTGTGTCTTTACATCAAAAATGTAAGCCATACTGTTAGTGAAAATATGGATCTGAGCACCCTGTATTTGTAAATTGTCTTATAAATTCCAAGATCTAGATAGAATAGATCGAGGTTTTTCTGTGCAGCAGACTATGTGTGGGAAAAATGTCTTCAAATTTTTGCTGTCATGTGATCTAAAAACTGTTCATCTATCTGGATGCTTATATATGCAGTAGACTATGTCAGTATGGAAAAATGTCAACAGATAGATCTTGGACGTGCCATGCTAGCAATGGCGTATAAAAGCAAGTATAGAAATTAAATTGTTTAATGTTGAAGTTGAACCACACCATTACTTTCTTGTAATTGCATAGTCCGTAATTTCGAGGTCTACTTTAGTAGACTGAGTTTTACTACCTGCTTTGGCATGCATTCTATCCTTGAAATTTGTGCCCCTCACATGAGCTTGGCTATTGCCATGTCTCTTCCTCTACCAGCTATGTCCTCAAAATTTGTTCCCTTTTGGCTATCTTTACTGGCTATTACTACTATGCCCTCAAATTTTGCTTCTTTTCAGCTATTTCTACTGGCTATTATATCCATCCTCAACATTATGTTGAAAAATTATACTTGTGTTTTCTTTATATACACATATACATAGTTTTCTTGCATTGAGCATATTAAGACTTGCAGATTATGTAAGCTAATGCTAGGTAAGCTGCTGTTCATTCATCTGTCACTCTAGCAGTGGTTTATATAAGCTGCCACTCTGGCTGCCATTGTTTCTTTGTGATATTAGAGTCGAAGTTGTTGTGGGCAAATACAGTTTATTTGATAATATATTGATGCAGTACTATAATAAAAGCAACTAAAATAAGAAGGATCAGTGGATAAGAGAGAAACAAAATATGAGTCCAGTAGACTCAGTAAGGAAGAAAGCAAGACATCAATATAGTCAGGCCTGAGAAAGTGTCTGTAAATTGTAGCCAAAACTATATGCAATTGTCAAAGATCAACAAGGCCATTCTTGACAAAATGACAAAGTGAATGTGATCAAGTGTTGTGTTGCCTCCTATAGACATTAATTAAAGGCTTTTTAATCAATTTAATCATTGGTTGCCATTGGCTGAGGCATCTATCTCCATTCTGTTCTGACCCTTGTCTGAAATGTCTCTCAGCTTTCTCTTGAACACACTTCATGCACATTTCTCTTTTCAGTAGCAGAAGATCCTTTTTGCTGATAGCTCTATATACCATGAAAACTAACTCCTTGTACACTAGTTGCCACAATTGAGATTTGTTTACTTCTTTTGTCTTAATAGCTCCTGCCCATCTTGATTCCTGTTGTGTCTTGTGTGTTGATAGCCCAGCATATGATGTGCAGTTTGGTTACTTACATGTGCAATGCTGGTCAACATAACTTTGTTTTCTTCCTCTTCTTTGTGTATGGCTTTGTTGATTATAGTTTCTTAGTTGCATAATAAGTCTACTGATGTTAAGGTGTCTGAAATATTGCTTGCTTGCTGCCTCTGTATTGTAGTCTGCTTCTATGTAAGATCATTTCTATTACAATATATCTACTGTGCCTCTGTTAGCAGAATATATCTGTTAGATAGTGGCTTGACATACATTGTATTGCTGCAGTGTCTTGATATCCTCCTAGTCTGTTGTGCTATCTGTATATTCTTTATAATATTAGTGAGTAATCAGTGAGTGTCTCATCTGTTTTCCTGTATATGATATGACATATTTTGGTTTACCTGTCCCATATCCAATTTGTTTCCTTCTTTTTGTCCTTGTCTTTTTTGGTATACACACTTTGATTATTTGGTATCTTCTTTCTTGTGCCTGGCATCTTGACACTTGTTATAGTCTGTTGTCAGTGGTAGATTGATTTCTGGCTTTGTTTCTAGCTTTGTTCTATTATCCTCAACTGTTTAAGAACAGACCTTGCAACATTCCTCTGCCTCTTTTTCTTTGTCCTCTCATTGGCAAATCTCTAGAGTGTGTTTCTCTTCTGAGGTTTCAGCTATTAAGGTACCACCTTACAAGTTGCAGATCTGTAATGCTTGTGTTTTATCTCAAGATTCTGCTGTGCCTTCTGTAAATTTTGTCTTATTGGGTTTTTTCATTTACTTTATTGTATTTTATTCAAAGAAAAGGTTACACCATTCTTGATGTTATACTTTCTTTCTCTCTTTGATGTGATATGCAGCTTGCTGCTCTATATAAAAGTGTCCTCTGTCTACTGTTCTTGATAATCCTTTCCCTCCACCTTCTCTTTTTCTCTCTGTGTTTTGTGTCATATACAAGCTCATGCCATCTTGCAAGTCAAAGTCTAAAGAGACTAAGGCTCAAACACTTGTTGATCAACTTAAAATTATATGTATTTTATATTGTTGTCTTTGACTTTTTTTTAACTTGTTACTCTTGGTGCAGGAGTGTAGATAGGTTGAAAACATATGTACAGCTCTTTCAGTTGTGATCAGTCTTGCTTATTTGCCTCTCATAGCATATTTGATAGGATTTTTGTGGTGACAGCTTCTGGATCTGAAACAGCTGATCCATCTGCTAGGTGAGCACTCATTTTGTCTTATAATCTGTAGTGCTAATGTTCTTTAGGTTTATTGACAGCAGATCACCATCTAAGCAAAAGGTTTCTGCCTTGCCTGATGGGTTTGTATGTTACTTGTTGTGTTTGTGACTATTCTTTTACTAAATGTCTTAGTATCAGTTCTGTTAGTGTTTCTGCCATGCTATTGCCCAAGAAAAAAAGAGCTGTATCTATCCTGTTGTAGTACTTGGTATAAGTATTACTGATAGTTCTGGGGCTTGCTAGTGTAGAATATGACCTTCAACCTACACTGACTTTGGCAATCAAAGAGATAATTATTGTTTTGAATGCTTTTAATAATTTTGCGAAAAGCAGGGGTTTTGAGCTCTTTGACTGCTTTCAATAATCTTGTGGAGAGCGGTGATGACACCAACTGTAGTTGAGTGCGCTGGACATATACGCAGTACAATGCTGTCTCTAGTGCTTGGCATGTGTAGTTGTGAGGAGTCCTGACAGGGTCCCAGTGTGCTTGAATGGGAGTGATAGAACGATGTGCTAGATTATAGCGCCTCAGGTGCTACCTGGCAGATGGTAAGTGTCATAGTTTAAACAAAGATATAGACGAAAAGGCGAGTAGCACAGCATATTGTGCCTGTAGGTGGCACCATAAATGATGAAGACGAGATAGACGAGGCTAGCACCCGACTTAGTGACAAAGTCAGAGAAAGCTAGCATGATTTGAATGCTAAGTGTAACTGTCCACTCAAAAGGTTACGATTCGTTGTTATATACATGTGAAGTAGCTATTTTATATACTATGCACTACCGTGTTTGAAAAGTCCATCTGCGGTGCTACCTCTTAGCGCCTCTCCTCGTGGTTTCCTCTAACAGTGACCTGTCAATGGTAACCTTTTGCACATGGATGACGGTGACCAATGGCGTTATGACCCATGGCGACCAGTGGCGACTCTATATTGACTTAGAATTATACGAGTCTGCTCACTTTTACTATAACTCCGATTGGCCAGGCTGTTCTGGGGTATGGTCGGAAAATCCTCGACAGACGCCATGAGTGCTAATGTCAGCGCTACTCATTGTACCAGTTCCTGACAGGTCCAGATGTCGGATTTAAGTATATTCTATGCCGCCATCATTGATTCCTTTAGACTTCTGATTAAAGTGCCTTGTCAAATGGCAGCACCTGCTGCTGGCTCCTTCTAAAAGTGATCAGGGTTTGGTTAGAGTCCCCTCCCGCTGTCATGTTAGCGCTATACATTCTGAGCCTCCTTCATCCTTGGGATAGGTGAAGGGAGTGTGCTGAAGGCCTGGTAGCTGGCAGTTAGGGTAAATGGATAAGTCCTATAGTAGAGTGCCAGAGCTAGGGCTGCTCTATATTCCCAACTGGTCGCTAGAGTCTTCAGTACAACAAGTGTTGGTTGGCCTATAATGTGCCTTGATGCGCTCAGTCCAAGTAGAAGCCTATCAGCAGAGACTTTGAGGTATTATAATGTTGAATGAGAATAATAATATTCTGGAAAATGGAACAAACTCCGGCCTAAGAAATTCACTCCCTGGGAATCATCGAGCCTTTGCCTATCAATTGCCTGTCCATTCTCTACTAAACTTGGGCTATTTATACTGTTTTTCTAGTGCACAGACCACTATTGTAAGGGCGACCTCTAGAGGCTGTGGCTCAGTCACACAGCTGGCAGAGGGAGATCCAAAGTGTATTAGAATATATACTGACAATATCAAGGTAGCTACTCACCTGGCAGAGGGAGATCCAAAGAGAACAAGTCTAGGGATTCCCTATGCCAGGTTGGACGCTTCTGGGGCCTCTGAAGCGTGGAAAACAACTGTACAGTACAACAAAACCTTAAAAACTCGAAAATTGCCTACACAAACACTTGTACAAATAAGGGGCAAACTCTGGCAAACTCTGGCTTATATAAGTGGTCTGGAAGCGGTGCTGAGTGGGCCCACACTTGTCTGAATGGTGGCTAAAGAACCAGAGCATCTCAAGGGCTGAGAGTAGTACTAGCAGATAGTGTTGAAAGAATAGAAACAGTGAAATGAAATAATGTCAGAAGAAATAAGAGAATGAATGGAAGGAGAGTGAAGAGATAAGGAGTGAGAGAAGGAAGAAATGAGGAGTCCCCTGACAACTATCTACATATGGCTCTTTGTCAGAAACTCTCCAAGTTCCAGAACGTATTTGATAGTCCAATTTCCCTTTTGGGAGGCCTGTTTCAGTGCCATCCGTTCCACCATTCTTCCAGATGTTTCTGATTGCCACTTCTCCATTTGCTTGAGCTCCATTTAGCACGATCTCATTCATAGATCCTTCTTTCCTCTTTTAGCGCCTCCCTGCATCCTCTACTTCTTTCTTTTTCCTCTCCTGGTTGTCAAATCAAACATTGACTGATTTGATGATGAAATTGAGAAATTATAATATTGAATGACAATAATAATTTCCCAATTTCATCCTATTCCATCCATTGCCAGCTTCCATGCTTTTCCTCTCCATGACAGTGGTTAGACTATTGTTGAGCTGATAGTTTGAGCTGGTCCCTGCCTGTTGTTCTGTACTTTTCTGTGTATTTGTTGGGATGTTTTTTGGAGATAGATATTTGTTGAGACTGCTACCAGGAGGCTTACAATTTTCAGCCTATAATTAAATGTTTATTTTGACTTCTGGTGCATGTTTTGTCTCTGACTGCTGGTACAGTGTCGTATCACTTCAGCCTATAATTAAATGTTTATTTTGACTTCTGGTGCATGTTTTGTCTCTGACTGCTGGTACAGTGTCGTATCACTGTCTATTGATACTCTTGTCATATTTTTATTTGTTCTCTTTGTTGCTTTGCTTGACTGCTGTTATATTGCTGGGCTATGGCTGGATTGACTGCTGAAGATGCAACCTTGTCATCAAGTGGTTATGCTGTATACATGATTTATGATTTGTTTATATTTGTATACAGTTTGCCTTATATTTTGCACTCTCAAGGCGCTTCTATACTATGACAAAGAAGACTTTGTTTGCAAGCTAGTCAAGCTCTAAAAGGTCACATGCCAGGGCTGTAGTCAAGGCTGCCAGTCTGATTTTGAATGACAATCTTGCTTCAAAAAAATTTGTTGAATTGTCTGACAATGATGATAATGACTTGCTTGTTGTATTAATGTAGATTGTTTCTTCTATGTTATTAGCTTGTGCTTATTTTGTTCTTTTTACTTTGGTATAGGATTGCTAATCAGCATGTATCTAAGCCACTTGTTAAAAAGTTGACTTCTGTTGTGGTAGCAGATGACAATAACATTGATGATTAGAATATTGTGGACAATAATAGCAACATATTATTAGACTTTATTGTTGACAATGGTTCTGCTTCTAATTGTGGACTGTCAGAAGATGGCAAGTTACCTGTGCCTCCTGTCTCTGTTTCATTAGCTTTGGCTGCTCTACTTTTGATTGTCTGCCTAGATGCTATCAAACTGTATGTTGATTTTCCTTCTTTATCTGTGTACTTTATTTATTGATGTCTTGCTGCAGCATTGATCTTTCTATCAATTCTGTGGAAGACCTTGCAGTGACGGCTGTCATGCAGCCTTATATTCAAGAAAATTTTATGATGTTGACTTATTAAAGATTGCCATTCCTTAAGTGCATATCAACATCTACTTTTTTACTTGCATTCTGTATTCAAATTATTATCAGGAAACAACTTAGATTTTTTTTGGATATGATAAAATGAACAGTGATGATAAAATTTGTTATGCATGCATTGGTGTTATTGCTAAGCACATGAATAAAGACAATTAGATGTGTGTTTTGCTTCTTATTTTGCATTTTTTCTGTTTTTATAAATGACTTTTTTGATAGTTCATTGTCCTCTTTTCTTTTATTCAATTGTCACACCTTCTAGAGTTGACCCTGCTTGACTAAATGCCCTGAAGCAGCAATTGGCCCTTTAGGATTTGACAGGCCCCTTCTATGTCTGTATTACCTTTGGAGTAGTAACTGCCTTACATCTATTTAATAGTTCTGTTCTTGTTGGCAGTCCATCTAACAAGTATGGTCAGCATTGCATCAAGATTGTTGAATTTCATCAGAAGTCTCTTTGTCAGTTTGCTGTTTATGCCCAATGACTTTAATTCTCTCTCTTTTTGACATCTATACAAAAACAGCAATGTTGAGGTTCTGGAAAGTTTTGTTATCAGTGTTGGTTTTAGTGCCAACTGGTACAAGTCCAGTAGTTTCAAGTATGTCTGTGTTAGTTGTGTTTGAATATGTTCTCACATTTTTCAGGTATCTTACCTTGAACTTGCTGTTTGTCATTGTATTGCATGATTTCACTTACATGATGCATCTTGTTGAATCTGCTCCTGTGGTGGATTGTACTGGTGCTGCTAAGAGGAAGGCCAAGTCCAAGAAGTGTTGATGAGCTCTCATCATGCATGGCTATGAATAGCACCAATACCAGCACCTCACACTAGCCCATTGGTAACACCAGAAGTGGCACACTCTAGCACTTCCATGTCTCATAACACCTTTTCTTAGTGACTCTCTTGTGTCTCCTAGTGCTATTCCTTAGTGACTCTGAATACTCTCTTGCTATGTTTTGGAGCTTTATATAAATGCCTTCAATTACCCACTTTCTTTGCCACCAACCTCTTGCCTACCATGCATTCTCTAGGACCTGTCTGAGACTTTCTCACATACTTAGCACACCCAAAGCTATATTGACTAGGTAGCTGTACTAGTGATAGTGCACCCTCAGCTTAATTTTAGCATCATCAGCATAAGTGATTCCTGTGTTCACTGCTCCTTCTTTGTTAGTCAACTGCTAAAAAAAAAGGCATTTAGCAACCTTCCACATGCAGGCACAGTGAAGGCAGGCATATTTTCATGTATGACTTTAGTTGTGACCTTAGCCATCTAGCCATCAGACATTTATTACTATTAGCAGCTGTTTTTGTGTTGCATTGTTTTGATAGTCTCAATATAGACTTTTTGTTGAGCCATTGTCTTGTCCATTTATTCACTGAGTGCATTTTCTTTTCTTTGGCAAATCTATATATAAATACTTTGTTAAACTACAGGGAGGAAAAAACTGCAAGCAAACTGATTTATTTGTACTTTCAATGTGCTTTGAATCTTTTATCACATTACTTTTGATAGTATTTACCATATTATCCTTCCTTCAAGCAATGATAGTTTATGTTTTGTCAAGCTATGATGTAATGTTAGATCTGGTGACCATAGTAATAGTTGCTTCAGCAATAGTTTATATAACCTGTTTTGTACTTGTAAATCGGCCATCTCATTTCAACAATGAGATTGTTTGTATATAGTGCCTGGCTGTTAGTCTATTTATTCCTTCTTGTTCTTGAACATGCACTGTGTCACAACCAGCACTTTACATTAAATTCTGACCCAATATTGAGCCTTTGAGCATCTAACAGCCATATTACATGTGAAAGCCACCGAGCCATATCCAATGCACCAACCCAGCACCCTGAGCCCATTGTTCAGCTGCCAATCTACATCAGTGCATACTTCTACACAACCTATGGGCCCTGACCAACCATCCTGGCACCACACCCATACCCAGACTATAGCTGCATAAGACTGACCATGTGGGAGGCTGCCATAGGTATTTAACTTGTAGTCAGTAACTCGTTATGTGTAACAGAGTTACGAGTGTTGTGAGAGCTTAAGGTTTACACTGCACAGAATCAGACCAGTCCAGTCTATTGACTATGTAGTATCAACACAAAAATAAGCTGCTTAATAAGCAGCAGGTAGCTATGTATATATAATTATATAATTAATAATATATTATAATAAATATAAATATAATATACTATTCAACTACTATACTTAAAAGCTATGTGGCCAACACCACATAGCAAACTATGCTACACCCTCCCCAATCAGACCAAACTATGGTCTTGAAGCACCACAATGGTCAGGCCATCAGTAAGTCAGGGATGGGGGCAATTAGAGAGTCTCTGGACTCCCAAAATGGATCGGCAGTTGCATTGTCCATATTGTAGTCAAGGAGTTCATCTTTGGATGCGGGCTTGTGAGAGGTGCCTGATGGCCCTGCCAGAGGCAGGGAATTGTCATAGTCCTGTAGCGGAGACAGCATAATAGTGGGGTCAAAAGTCGGCCAAGCCAGAGTTTGCCAGAGTTTGCCCTTTATTTGTGCAACTGTTTGTGTAGGCAATTTTCGAGTTTTTAAGGTCTTGTTGTACTGTACAGTTGTTTCCCATGCTTCAGAGGCCCCAGAAGCATCCAACCTGGCATAGGGAATCCCTAGACTTGTTCTCTTTGGATCTCCCTCTGCCAGGTGAGTAGTTATTATGATATTGTCAGTACATATTCTAATACACTTTGGATCTCCCTCTGCCAGCTGTGTGACTGAGCCACAGCCTCTAGAGGTTGCCCTTACAGCTAAAATTTCTCCCTCTGTGCTAAGTTATTGTACCATGTCCTGCCATGCTGGCACATTATGCTGGCATTGTCACATTGGCACTGCTATGTCATGTATTCAATACTCTATGCTGTAGACCTTGGTCTCATTGTGCATTGCAGCAGCCCATTCTTTTTGATGTCTGAGTAGTCATTCTAGCCCAGTTCTAACACCTAAAGCAGGTGGCTTTCTCGGAGAGCCTGAGGGACGAGGGCGATCCGAGAATTGGGTCTATGTGATGAGTCAGCACTAGTGGCGAACACAAATTTTCTGTGTTCGCCACCATCGCGGAAGCTGCTCACCTCACCCATAGACCCAAGATAAGAGATCTTTTTTCGAGTTAGCACACTGAACTAAAACAAGAACCATGAGAGAAAAAATGGAATTACATAGTAGCAACCCACACGAGCTTTCATGCCCCGATTTTGCATTCGAGGCCTTTGCGGACGCCAGGGCCGCCATGCGTGAGGCACATGAAGATGTGGACGACGCGGCCGCTTGCGCAATGATGACGCAGGTCTGGACGGCCACGAACCAGGCGGAACGTGCGATCTGGGACACCAGGGTGAGAGAGCAGGAGGAGCTGGAGGCTGAGAGGACGCGCGACAAAGACGCCCAAAGACAAAGGGAAACGGAGGCCAGGGAGCAGGAGGAGAGGGCTGCCGCGGGGGAGGAGCTTAGGAGGAATAAGCTGAAGTACTTGGAGATTCCCATGCGTCCCCCACCCACGCTCCCAGTCGAGATACCATTGAGGTATGCAACGTCGAAGCTCCAGAAGGGACAGTACGTCGAGTTGTGGTACTTTACCAATGCGGGCCTCAAGTACGCAAGGACAAACGACGCGACGGTCGACAACGACACGATGGTGGCGGTTGCGGGCAAGGACAGCAAGGTAGACCTGATACCGGCAGTGACAGTGAGGGATTCGAAGTCAGTGGTTCCGGACAGGTTCCTGACCTGGGATGATTTCACAATTGCAGTCCGACGGGTTCTATTTGCTATGGAAGCGGCAGCATGGACCGAGCAGCGGATCACCATGCTGGCCAACTTCTGGGGTAGGCTCCAGTCGCACCCCTACAGAGCCCCTTCAGATCTTCTCGACACAGTGGCTCTCCTTCTCTACCAGGATGAACAGAGGAGGGCCTGGCACCAGGCAATAGGATCACCTATGGGAGCATGGGACATCAGCATCGTAGATGATTCGATCCTGGCCCGGACCAGAGAGGAGGTCTACAGAGAGGACAGAAGGAGGAAGGATAGAGAGCGGGACAGCCTGGTGAGTCTGACCACTGTTGAGTACAAGCCAATCTGACCAGGCGACCACTTTCTCCCTTATCCAACAACGACTTGTTCATGCCACACTCCACCAACATGCCACATACTCGGGGACACGATGTATTTTATGACACTTTACACACGCCACACCTCTATCGAAACCACACCTGCCACACCTGCCACACCTGCCACACTGCCACACCTGCCACACCTGCCGCATCTGCCACATTTGCCACACCTGCCACACCTGCCACACATTCACACATGCCTCATACTCGATGCGTCACTACAATGCACACAATGATAAATCCCACATGTATGATGTATTGACGCGTCACACAATCAATCGCTATGCCCCACGCACATTACCATGGTGTAGCAGGAGCGGATTGCTCTGCTAGAGGCAAGGGGAGCCACACGAGGGCGCACACGCCGCTCAAGGAGTCCCCGGAGTGGAAATCACAGGTGGCAACGGAGTACCAGCTCCAGGGAGAGGCCGTCTCACCGTGGTGTTGACACCTACCGATCTGCCCGCATTGGATCACCGAGAAGGAGCCGATCTCCTCGGGAAAGAGGCAGGCGGGGTTTTCGCAGCGGCGCAGGAAAGATTTTGGCCGCCTGCGCTGTGTGCCTCGGCCGCGATCCACACCAGGTTGTCAAGTGCAGGAGGACGCGCACTTGGGACGACAGTCACCAGACCATCGCAGAGCGAGTCAATCGCTCCCTGGTTATGCGAGATGGACGAGGGGTGTGCTCCGACTGGCAGCGAGAACAGGGTTGTCAACAACCTCACGACGAGAGACATTTCTGCTCAGGTTGCCGATCTCGGGCCCACGGAGCTCAGACTTGCCCTTGAGCACAGAAAGCCCTCTGAGACGTGCCCTTATATACCAGAGGCCTGGGAGGGTGAGCTGCAGTGGGCTGATCTCTCGAAAAAGTATCCCCATATTGTTGGGGGTTTCAAACGGGGTTTTATTTTTGACTTCCCGAGTATTACAACAACTCAGACGCCTCCC
Source organism: Macrolepiota albuminosa (assembly GCA_027475525.1). Taxonomy (NCBI): domain Eukaryota; kingdom Fungi; phylum Basidiomycota; class Agaricomycetes; order Agaricales; family Agaricaceae; genus Macrolepiota; species Macrolepiota albuminosa. The sequence continues at coordinate 487,938 of JAMWFC010000087.1, read as the reverse complement.
AATTCAACCTCTATTTCAGAATTCTCTGAGATTTTTAAGCGGATGGTTGCTGTTGAGATCAAAAAAGGACGGTACATTGGAACTTGCTCCAGGGAGACTCTGGAAGCAGTTATTGGACCGTTTCAGACATCGCCGATGTCAATCATTCCCAAGTCAATGCCTGGACAATTTAGGCTTATTCAGAATATGTCCTTCCCACAGGTGTCATCACCAAGCTTCCCAAACGCATCTGTCAATGCTGGAACCTGCCCTGACCAATTTCCCTGTACATGGGGAACCTTTAATTTGGTGGCCCTACTCATTTCTAGACTGCCTCCAGGGTCACAAGCAGCAGTCCGAGATGTATCAGAAGCATATTGGACTATTCCACTGCATCCTTCACAGTGGCCTGCTACAGTGGTACGTGTTGGAGAAGACAGGTATTGCTTGGACACTTTTCTGTGCTTTGGTGCTTCACCTTCAGCAGGAGGCTACGGGCAACCAGCAGATGCGGCACTCGACATCATGCGAGCATCAGGAATTGGCCCAGTCACAAGGTGGGTTGATGACCACATGTTTTTCCGAGTCAGAAGGGAGCATGTGGCCGACTACAATAGAAAAAGAAAAGACTGGCATGCAGACATTGTACATCGGGGGCAGCACCAAGCAGGTGGATGGATTTGGTATGGGGGAAGAGTCTTCGAAGATGGGACAGTGGAAGAATTTGATGAAGACTGTTCCTTTCCTATTCGGGATCTGGCAGAGGGATCGGAAGAAGAATTTGCATATGGGATGGACCACATCAATAGAGTCTCGAACAAACTCAGAATTCCCTGGGAAAAGAGGAAGGATAGAGAATTTGCAACACAAAACACTTTCATTGGACTGTCATGGGATCTGGGAGACAAGACTGTGGGGCTCGGAGATGGAAAGGCAGAAAAGTATCTTCAGGCAATTGAAGAGTGGAACACTTCTCCCACACACCAGCTCAGAGAGGTACAGAGAATCTATGGCAAGCTTCTCCACGCTTCTCTCATTTATCCCGGGGGACGAGCATACCTTACAAAGCTGGAGAGTATGCTCGCAACAGGTCGTGACCGTCCGCATGTGCCACATCACAATCCCAGGGGACTCTTACAAGACCTAGAATGGTGGAAGAACTCTCTCAGGGCAGGTACACGCAGACAAATCCCTGCTCCAGCCCCAGTCTGGGACCTCGGTGCCTTTTCAGATGCAAGCTCCGGGATTGGCATCGGTATTGTCATTGGTTGCCGCTGGCGTGCCTGGAGACTTGTCCCAGATTGGAAGACCCTCGATGGCAAGCGTGACATACAATGGGCCGAGGCAGTCGGCTTTGAACTACTCGCTCGGACAATCATCAGCATGGCAGGCCCAGGCCCTCACTACAGAGTCTATGGAGACAATGCTGGGGTTGTCGAAGGCTGGTGGAACAGGAGGAGCAGGAACTCAGCCGTCAATGGAGTGTTCAAGAGGCTATACAGCTTCCTCGAACAATCAAGGGTACCAGGGACAATACACACAGCATATGTTCTGAGCAGACTCAACCCCGCAGATGCTCCATCCCAAGGCAAGTACCCAGCCTGGGATCTCCTCCTCCCAGAAGTCCAGCTCCCGGAAAACCTTGAGAGGTTCCTTGTGGATGCGGCCAGCCCCCCAAGCGCAAAGGAACTCCACCTCCGAGATAAACACAGGTACACTCCAGCTGCCAAGCAAGTCCTTGATGCAGCTCGCAGCAACTTTGGTGCCAGGGAGCAGTTCAGCAATTCCTGTTTTGACGAACAGTCTCTCACGCATCGGAGCGCTACCGAAGAAGGGAGCAAGTGATAGGGAGAAGCGTTTCAATGCACCTTTGCCATCACCACTGGCAGGTACAAGGCCCCACCCCTACAAGGAAAACTTGAGCATCGCTCCATCACACCTCCGCCCACACTGCGCAGCGGCAGATAGATTGTTGCTGTGGAGGCCGGCAGTTACAATGACACGAGGCACAAAGGGTCTCACAATAGATGACCTGCAGAGGGTGGTCACAGTAAAGTCTGCGTCATGGGCAGGGGGCACACGGGGTTCGTACGGGTCAGGTCTATTAATTTTTCATGCCTATTGCGACTACAGGGGGGTGCCGGAGGCTGAACGCTGCCCAGCACACCAATCACTCATTTTTGCCTTCATTGCAGCATGTGCAGGGTCTTATTCGGGATCAGCGCTCGCAAACAACCTTTACGCGGTCCAAGCTTGGCATACCCTACATGGGCAGAGGTGGGACATGACACAGGCAGAAGTGCAAGCAGCCTTGGACGGAGCAGCAGCATTGGCGCCCCCCACTTCGAAACACAAAAAACGTGATCCATTTACGACTGATTTAATAGCAAGGCTGTCGGAAAAGCTGGACCCCAAGGACCCACTTGATGCCACAGTAAATGCATGACTAAAGGTGGCTTTTTGGTCGATGGCCAGACTTGAGGAGCTCACGGTGAGGAACACTAAAGCTTTCAACCCATCAATTCACGTCAAGCCCTCGGATGTGCGCTCAGGAAAAGACCGAGGCAACAATGAGGTCACAGTGATTTTTGTGCCTAAAACAAAAGCTGCGAGTGAGGGTGAGGACCTGTACTTTGCACGCCAAAGTGGCCCATGCGATCCGGTTGAAGCACTGGAGAATCACTTTCGGGTAAACAAACCTGGTCACAACGGTCACCTTTTCAAATACATCTGCAAGACTAAGCGCCGTCCACTAACCCGCACTGCCTTTACCAAGAGATTGAATGCAATAGCTGTAGACCTGGGGCTACAGACACTCAGGTTTCATGGCATCAGGGTGGGGTCAGTCTTGGAGTACCTGCTACGGGGTCTTCCTCTAGACGTTGTCAAGAACATCGGACGCTGGAGCAGCGATGCCTTTGCGCTGTATCTACGCAAACACGCACTGGTGCTGGCGCCATACATGCAGGAGTGTCCGGCCCTTGAGGAGTTCACACGCATAACACTGCCACCCATACGCTAGGTGAGTACAGCTCCTTCTATAGGGGGTCCGCGTTTCACACAACGCGTCGCGGAGCTCCTAATATTAGGGAATTGCAGCTCACCTCGGACCCCCCGCAGATTCGATGTTTCGAGCGAAGGAACCTGCGGTTCCTTGCCCCCAAAAAAAAAAAGCGACAGCCACAACAAAGTGTTTATTAGAATACATACGCTGAAATACATTTCGTATCAAAACATACTTGAGTCTTACCAGGTGAAGCCACGGGCGAAAACAAACACATAGATTGGTATCTGCTTCTCAATAGCAGATTAGAGTAGTTGTTTGTGTTAAGAGTAATAGGCCCTAAGAGAGGACAGGTTGAGCATTTGAGCTTCTATTTCTAAATGTAGGACCATATCAGATCTGCTGATACTGGGTCAAATCTGGTGATACCTACCTCTGTACTGCAACCTCTGCTCATACCTCCAACTACACCTCCACACCATGATTCTCAGATCTCTGATATATTAATGACTTAGGAATTTTTTGATGTAAGTCTTTGTCCACTTTTTCCAACAATGTCCCTACTCAAGCTGCCAACACATGGTCAACAGCTAGCACCAAGATTTAGGTCTCCAATAAAGCATTGAAATAAAGGGAAAACAACTACTTACATTCAGCACATGGGTTACCAGGAGGAGATTGCAAGGCTCTAAAAGAAGATTGAAAAACTAAAAACATAAAGTTAAATCTCCAGCTGTCACTAGCACTACTGAGCCTGAGACAAGCTACCTTTCATCTATCAACAAACTTAATTTGCTCACTGATGACACACCCAATTTGCTTATTGATGACTTATCCAGTCAACCAACATGTTTCTTGATGTACAGTGCCAAACTAGGCTGTGAAGGACCTGTACTCAAACTGGGACAACCTTTTGACTCAACTGGTAGTATCTTGTCTTGAATGCACCTCAAAGTCAATCAGCAAGATCCCAGAGCTGGCTCTGTGAAAGGAGTTCTACAGATGTTAGATATTCTCCTTACAGTTATTCATTTTTTCATGTTACTTGTATAGTCACATGTTCTCTGGTTATGATGTGCAAGCTGTCAGGTTTATCAATTCCAAAGCAGCTTTGGAGCACATTAAGGCTTAGCAGGCAGTACTAAAGCAAAAGCAAATCTGATAATATTATGATTAAATCTATTATCTTTTAATTTGTTTTTTTAGACCAGGATTTAAGTAATGCCTACTCCAGGTTATGTAATGGAAAGACATTTGTTATTTCCGCTCCTTGTAAATTATTTCAATATATACTTAAGAAATGCCCAAATCATTGATTCAGATAGTAGTTAATGATTAGATATAAGAATTTTTGTATCACATAAGAAGATTCAAGCTCTGTTTTAAATGCAAATTGATAATGTTTAGACCCAGAGTTAAATTAAAAGCCTTTGTCTCATCACCTTCCCTACTTGAATAGCTTGCCCTTCAATTAATAAATGCTTCCTTTGTGTCCTGTTGCACACATGTTTTGTAATCACTTATAAGTATTTGTCAGAGAACCAAGGACTGTCCACTCTGTTAGAATTCAATACTTCTATTGTTGACACTACCTGATAGATAATGTAAGTCTAGTCTATCTGGTAATGCATTAGTGTGTATTAAATCAAAGGGCAGATGCTGGACTCACCCTCAGTCAGCATATGTTTGACTGAGGGTGTTGGAAGGATGGTACTGGTATATATAGGCGTTGTAGGTAACAATGGAAGGCCATGCTGTGGCCAGTGTGACATTTGTGAAGTATTAAAGGGGGTGAAAGGGATAGCATGCAATAATGGAGTGATGTCAGGGTAGTAGATGACAGTGAGGCACATATGGGGAGACAGATATGAATGTAGGGTTGATGGTGACATACTTTAAGCATCCAACACACTCTAGCCTTGATTAATCTGTGTTAATGTTGGTACCCCTATCTAGCCACAATTCAGACTGCTTGGCCCTATCCTGTTCCATCCCTGTCTTGGAATCATCATCTGACAAGTCAGCTGGTCTTTAGATCCATGCTATTTGCTGGCAGGCCTTTATGCCATTAGCTGGCTTACTCATGCTGATTGTTAATATATTATAGTCATAGTGTGTCCAATGTACTATATAAGTAGGACTGATAAATGGAACATCCTCAGTCCTGGCAATAGCATTGCTTCTCATAACTGTAAGCTCCTCAGTGATGACCTTGCCTTTTGTCTTTGCCCTCTTGCTCTGCTGCTTGTGGATGGCCTGCTTCTTTGCTCACTTGCTGCTTGTCACCAGGCTTGATGCTTGCTATTAGTGGTGGGCTTGAATGATTGACACTTCTGCTTGGCTTTCTATGATGGAGCATTGCCTTACAGAATCTTGTCTCATGCAATGGAATTTCAAACTGAGTTCTTCTCCTTGGATCTTGCCAAGTAGCAGTGCTTAGTTTTTGGGCCCCTCATCACTATGGACAGAGGAAGTGGACTTTAGATAAGTACATCAACTCCTTCAGAGCTCTTGCTAAACAGGCCTGCTATCTATATGGTCTCCAGCTCTGCCTCACCTTCCAAGATGGCCTCCTCCCCTCCCTCATCAATCAGATTGACAGCATTGCTGAAGGACAACCAGACAACATATATCAAGTCCTGGTATCAGGTAGCATGTGACCAGTGACAGCTCATGGAGTTAAAGCATTAGCTCCACTAACCTCTCATTCCACCTTGCATGCATCTCTACCAGCTGGTCCTACCATCCAACCTTCTTTTCCATTTTGCACTCCAGCCCCAGCTCAGGTACTTCTGGCATGCCCACTCCCTCCTGGAGTTTCCATGGATGTCAATTCCTCTTGCAAATATTCATCTCTTCCTCTTCTCTGCCATTGCTGCACCTGTGATACCTGGATATCCCCTCATATTAGAGGTGGATATAGTTTGGTATCTCCACCTCTAAGTAGAGGTTGTTCTAAGATCTATCTGCTTCCATGAATAAACATACATTAATTGCCATTGACTTTAGTTTTCACATGGCCCATCACACAGCCCATCATTCCTTGCATCCGGGTGTTGCCATTAATACCCATCAGCACGTTGCTTAGCTGACATCAGCAGGTGTCCCGCCCATCATTGTGCCCCTCCCACCATCGTTCATCACAGCGAGCTCAACCATACCTTCAAAATGTATATATAAAAATCTCGGAAAAATCAGAATAAATTTTTTTTCTTTGCAGTCGGCTAAGATTAGATGTGGCTGTCCCATTATTGATGGCCCATCACATGGCTCATCATTCCTCGCATCTGGGCGTTGCCATCAATACCCATCAGCACGTCGCTTAGTTGACATCAGCAGGTGTCCCGCCTATCATTGCGCCCCTCCCACCATTGTTCATCACAGCGAGCTTGACCATACCTTCAAAATGTATATAAAAATCTAGGAAAAATCAGAATAAATTTTTGTCTTTGCAGTCGGCTAAGATTGAATGTTTGCCAAGTGGCTGTCTGTAATTTGTCATCATTGATGGCACTGATTCAATTATCACTGTCGCTGTTGCCAACAGCGAGCTCATGTATCACCTCAAAATGACTCCGAAAACTTGGGAAAAAGTCCTGGATAAGTTTCAAAAGTAACAAAACTACTTCTTTTCCATAGCAAGAAAAGAGATATCTTAGTTGGCAGCCGTCAACCACATTCAAATCAACACCATCTTCTTCACTGTTACCGCTACCATCCTCATCATTGTCATCATCAATTCTTTCCTTGATCTTGTGCATGGGAGGCATTTGGAATGCACCATTGTTTAACTTCTTCTTCAATGGCTTTCCCTTGTCGCTTCTCTGCTTGCGCTTCACTCCAATTGTGACTCCACGATCTCTTGCATCTGCCAGCTTCTTTGCATGTTCAGATTGTTCCTTGTGGCTGAGCACTTTCCAATGACAAGCACCATCTTTGATGGCAGAGCGGAGCAATAAGAGTTCATCCTTCATCGATATATTTGCTGGGCTAGTGAATGGTACACGTTGAGGCCACCCAACAAGTTTCACATGGCGGGTTTCAATGATTGAGGACTCGTAATTTTGATAATTCATGTTTATTTTTTTATCTTGCATGATCTTCTCTGTTCAAGATGTCAGACCACAACTAACTGCCAACTAAGTGAACATACTCAATCCATCAGAAATGAGTTGTGTACACTCCATGCGCAAGGTGTTCGCACTTTCAACTTTGATACTTGCTACAACAAAAATAGGATTAGATATCAACAACCTTTTATTATCCAATTATTTAATGTACCTTTCTCTTCAGCGCATGCAAAGAGTTCAAACTTTGTTGCAATATTCCCAGGATCCAGTTTCAAGATTTGAGGAAAAAATTTCAGAGATGTTGGGTCAGAGGCAGCAAACGTAGCATCAAAGCGATCATCAGGGTGGCTGCGAGTAAAAAACGCAACAGTTCGGATGCCCGTGCGTAAGTATAAATTTTTACACTGTATTTATTAGACTGAGTCAACTTAACTGAGACTTATGAAGACTTACTCACTTCTTGTATCATAGTGTCCACATTCTTGGCTGCATCAATAGCTGCTGCATGTCCAGTAGCACGTGCACCAGTAGTTTTGAAAGCTCGATGATCTTCAAGAGCAGCAATAAGTTCCTGTTCACGCTCCTTTGAAAGATTTTTAAGTGATGCATCCTCATCGACCAGTTTCTGCAACTCTTTGAGAGTATGCTTATTTCCTCCCTCTGTTATTATATTAACCAAAACTAACTTGGAATAGATTGAATGAACTAACCTTTGTTTAATTCTATGTGCTTATAATGTACAAGTGCATTGTGGAGAGAGACTTTCCGAGTTTTAGCATATGTTGTAGCGTGAGTAATTTGTTGTTTGAGAATAGAAATTCTCAAGCCATTTCAGTAATAAATCGCTTTTGTTCTTCGACATAAACACTGATTGCATCTTCAAGCCTCTCTGCTTGTATTTTTTTTGCTGTTGTTGCATTCGGTGAGTTTTCTGTGCTGCATCCGATTGATTATATGCAAAATATGGACAAGATCACAGTGGTTGGATATCAAGTCCTGGATTTCGGCTAGCCCAGGTAGTTGTCAGACTCTGTGAGTCAGATACTTGATTTTCCATAGTAGAGATGTACACAAATGCAAGGATGCCAGTCAAAAATCTTGTATTAGCTTATTGGCATATGTCTGTTGATAACTGACAATTGTGAGAATTTTGTTTCATACCATGAAGATGTCCTCCCTTATTATCATGGTACTATGGGTACGCTCAGATTTCTATAACATTAATATTTGTCTGCTTATACTATTGAAGCCAATATCATTTTCACAACCCCTGCGGCTGCCTCTGAAGCAGTTAGCAAACTTCATGCACACGTCTTCAAAGGATGCCTCCTTTCAGTGACCCTAAAGAAACGTCTGGAAACATTGTCAAAGTCTGCTGTAAAGAAGCCTCTTAAAGATGATACTGGTGTCTGGAAGGGTCCTACCCCAAACCCTTCTAGCCGTCTCATTGTACGGAATCTACTCTTCAACGCAACTGAACAGGACATTCGCGCCACATTTTTACCCTATGGCCCCATATATTCAATACATATACCCAAGAAGCAGGATGTTACTGGCAAAAGTGAAGTTGAAGTCGAAGGCAAGGTGGAAGGTTCAAGCAAAATGAAGCCACTACAGATAAAAGGGTTCGCATTTGTTTGGATGTTGAGCAAGAAAGATGCGGAAAAAGCGCTCAAAGGCCATAACGGCATGACCATCTGAGCGGGATCTGCAGAATCACTTGTGGCCAATAAACAAAAGAGAAAGAAGCAGCGGCAAGAGGAGACGAAGGTGAAATTGGTGGAGGCAAGCGGAGTGGAGGGTGCAGAGGGGGAAATGGAGGAACTTGTGCCCGAAGCCGAAATGGGAGAGAAACATGGGACGGCGATAGAACAAGTGATTGCTGTTGACTGGGCTCTAAGTAAAGACAGGTGGGAAGAAGAGAAGGCGAAGATGGAGGAGAATGCAGATGTTGAGATGGATGAAACTTCAGGATCTGTGGACAGCGATGAGGATAGTGATTGGAGCAGTGATGACAAAAGTGACGAGGAAGGGAGACTAGGTGTCCACAGAGACGAAAACGGCTGTAACAGTGAGGGTGATGAAGAGGATAAGGACAGGAATGAGAACAAAAATCGAAAGGAACCTGTCAAACCATCACTTCCACCGCCAGAAGCTGGAACTACGGTATTCAATAATTGAAGAGCTCTTCAAGTAAAGCTGTGTCATGATATGATCATCATAGTACAATTCACGGTCACGTGATGACAGACACACAGATGCCTAGTAGATACATACCTTTTTAGTTCTATTTACTTCATTATTTGGGTATGCTATCATGTTTACATTGTGTACAGTTCACAATATACAGCTTTCTACGTGTTGCATTGCAATCCAGGTCATAGTAATACTATTTACAAAGATGGAGACTAAATGCCATTTATCAATACCTATTCTTCATGGCACGAGCTCAAGATCTTCATCCTTGCTGACAACCATAACATTAGTTGTGAGAGGGTGTCGAGTCCCACTGGGTGCGAGAGCAAACTATGAGCGAGGTCGAGCGAAAGTTTTAGCTGAAAAGAAATTTGAGAGTGAAGATACTGCTGGGTGTAAGAACTTACTCTTTCATGTATCAAACAAGATCAGTCATTGACGTCTAATATATTCCAAAAACACACATACAATGCCTCTCTCTCCATGGAAGTGAGCAGACCGCAACATGTGTGGGAAAACTCCAAACAAGAGAACAGAGAATTTTGGTGTAGCTGAGTCCCGTCAGCTGAGGCATCTTTCTCCGTAAATGTGAGACTGAGTGTTTGCAGCTTGCGGGTATCCCAGTTAGTGATAATGCTGCCCCTGAAGCATGCTATGCAATGTGGGTCAAACAAATCCGTAGCAATGCCTTGCACTTTGGAAGCAGCATTGAGCATTACGGCTACAGGATTACATAGATCAAAGAGGTGCAGCAAACGGTGAGAGATACCTGCAAGAAGCTGGGTGGTGGATTGTGGGAGGAATGACACAACTGAAACAGTTTCTGTGGATGCGTGTTGTTGAAGTACACGGCTGTCAGCCCCTTGGCCGATATAAGCTTGAGAGATGATAGGTTCTGGTCATGGAGGGTGTTTCACCATATCATAGTTTGAGGATTGACCCAACGGTACTGAAAGTGCAGCTGACGCGGTGTATTGATGTCCCATATAATTAAACTGCAGTCCCCTGTACTTTGTCAAATCCTAATGCGAGATAGTTGGGGTCCACTGAGCAAAATGCCAAAGAATTGCAGGAACGTGAATTGTGCACAGTTAGAGAAATTCCTTGACAAACTGTTGCATCTCTGCGACACTCTAGATGCCTCTAGTCAAAGAAGCTTAATTCTTCCGTTCAAGTTTCTGACAGCTCCAAAGTCATCAAGGATGAGATTTGGAGACCAAGCGAAACACTGCAGTTCTTGTCATGTAATGTGCGCAATGTATAATCCTCACTCACCTTTAAATGTTGCAAATCATGCTGCGAAGTAATCTGTCTGATTTCAGGTTGACTTGGATCCCAATCATACAAGGTAATTTGCGATCCACTACTAACAATGAACCTATTATTGCCTCTCAGTGCCAGAGCAACTTTTTGTCGTATTGAACCATGTCACGTATCCCAAGTGTTAGCACAAGGCGGACAGAGATTATTCAAGCAACAAGCAATTCAGGAAGAAAATTGAGGACATTGCTGTTACAAACAAAGTATGAACGTTGAGCATTGACAAATTCGGCTCTCCGACTTGACACTATTTGTTGCGTGCCACTAGTCTTCACAAGTATCTCAGTGTCTTCTACTCGTCACGCATCGCCCATTCTGAACGGATTCAAAAAGGCTCAACAGATTTTCATGCAGTTCAAAATGCCAGAGCGCACTGGACACACTGCATATGTGGATGAGAGCTCGGAATAACTTGCTCTCAAATGCCTCAATTTCACCCACGACGTTGAGTTGAGTATGTGATAGGTAGGTTTGGGGATGCCTGTGTTGTTCACGGGACTCTTTCTGGACATGTTATAGATGCTTTCATCCTCTGTAACTTCGTCTTACAACCTGTCAAGCTGTTGCTCTCTAATCTATTGTATTTTTTTCCGACTGCTGGCCCAACTCACATTGCATTGGGCTCAAAATGGGAGGGTGCACAAGAAATGGACTTGTGATGGCCAGCCTTACAGGTGTCAGAATGCCTCATCTATTTGTCAGGTTCCGCTGAGTCGGGGGCTTTCCGGGAAAGCAATCGCCCTTACAATGCGGACTTGACCCACGGATACTCGGGTGTCTGGAACTCCGGGGCTAGGACTCCGGGGTTCAAGACGTGGACAGGGAAATCCCGGGAGAGGGGACTTAGTCCAGGGGTTTTGGGTGGTGGTAACTGGGGAGTTCAGGTGGGGGTCGAGTCGTGAACCGGAGGTTCTAAGACGAGACCAAGTTAGTAAGTTAAAGTCGCGAAGTGTGTACCAGTCTTAGAGCACGCGAATATCCAAGCGTGCCAGTCAAGCATGCCAGTCAATGCGTACCAGTCAAATAGAGGGCACGCAACAATCCAAGTAAAGCAAAGTAACAGTGTATGTAATATCAAGACTAGCGAATACAACAGGGAACTATGCTATAAGTACTACGGGGCCGGGTCTTGGGGTTCCGGGATGTCTGGGATGGGTTCTGGGGGTCATTGAGTAGCGGCAGGGGCTGCATACCGGGATCGCGCGTGTGGGGCGTGCGATCAATTGGCGTGGATGGAGCCGTGATGCGTGATGCGCGATGTCCGGAATGAGTCGCGTGATCCGATCGTTGATCGGGGCTGGTGGCAGCTGATGGCGGTCCTTGATGCGCATGATGGCGGTGTCAGCGGTTGTGATGGCGGGGCGTGTCCTGTGGGGTTGGAGGGAGGGTCCCGGAGGGTGTTCCAGGGGTGTCCCAGGGTGGGCCCGGAGGGGAGGGGTCGTGACACTATTCCTGTGTAGCATCTTTCAAGTATATCGGTCTGTCTGTCTGTCTCACCAAAATATGTATGACGCAGTCCTGTTCATGCTAATAGGTACCAGAAGAAACCAGAAACCAGCAACAATTCACTCAAAATATGTATACCACATCAAGCTTCAGAGCTTTAGAAGAAGATTACACAGTTCATTACATAGAATCAATCGAATCAGTATGGAGGCAGCAAAACCGTCTACGCAAATCCCAAGTCACTGTCTCTTTTGTTCTCTTCTGTGTTTTTCTTTTTGTTTAATACAGATTCCAACAGGAAAGTCAAACCAACCTCTTTCTGTATATCAGCCAAAAGCGCCATCTCATCCCTTGATGCATAGCTCCCAAAAACTAAATTCATCTCTTCCAAAGTCTTTCTCTTTGTCTCTGGAACAAAGAAATACATAAAGACAATTGAAAGAACATTGATGACAGTGAATAGGATATATGTCCCAAAGCCACAATGATAGTATTGGCCCAGTTTGAAGTTGCACTGATTGCTGTTCCCTTCGCTCATGTCAACAGAGGGAAAATTTCAGATATCAATGTCCAGGATACAGGACCTGCCCCTTATGCAAAATTTGCCTGTGCTCACAAAGTCATACTTCATTGAAAACTGCCAAGGAGAACACATACGATGTAGATCCAAATGAAGGTGCAAACCTCCTACAGCATATTATATAAATAACATCTAAGTATCATTATCTTATGTGATCACATGTGAGTGATGATGTTTGTTGGCTACTAATCTTGCTAGCTTTATCTGCTGCATGCCAAAAGGAAAGTTGTCAACTAAGGGCACCCATCCAACATCTCGACATTTACGTGTATATGGTGAAGAAAAGGCATCAACCTCACGAAGTAAAGCCAAGTCACTAGGTCTCACTGGTCTAGAATACTTTTGTCAAAGAGTTGAAAAACGCATTGAAAATGATCTTCATGGCAAGTATATTTCTTAAAGTGTGCCACTCTTTATCTTAATCTGGAGAATTTCAGTACTAGATGAACAAGATAGGCTAACTTTGAACTCTATACGTGATATGTCTGAATATCAAGATTATGGGCAAAATGATAACAATACTACGGCATTTCTCACATTGGACAATGTACTTGATGGTACTGCAAGGATGGATTTAAGTCATGCAGGCAGTGAGCTTCAAGACTTACTGGAAGAAAATCTATCAAAAAAATTGTGAGTCATTCTCTATCATCATTGTTTCTGCCTTTCATAGAATAAATTAGTAGAAGGCGGATTGATCACCAAACACATAAAGATCACACACTCAAACGTAACTTGGCTTTTGCTTCACAAATTGAGGGTATGACAGATGCATTTATGAGGTGGAGTGTGGCACTTGGAATATCCAATAAGGGTGTTGCAGCTCCTCTAGATGACAACACATTAATCCAAGATGTTTGGCAAGTAAAAGTGGTTGATACCTATGGTGTGTTTCTCATATTTCTTCAAATTATTTAACCCTCATCAATTCAATTAGAAACTTATGACATGAATGTACTGCTTCTTTCCAATAGCCCCGGTGTGGTTGCATCACTCATTCTACAAGGACTTCTGCCCTCTGCCCCATATACTCCTACTGTGGCTTTCACAATACACGCAGTTGAACTTTATCGTACCAACTATCTGCACTGCCCCCACATTTCAGTTCAAGCATTTGTGAAGAGTTTATATGACCTGCATGGTGTACCATTTCATACTAACTTGAGTCACCAGTTTTCTATTGCATATGATCAATATTTAGCCATTCATGAGGCTGTTGATGCCAGGGTGCAGGCCTCACTCAATCATGATGCACCGAATTGGAGACTTAAACATGCATGCCCTGCATGCACATATAAACTTGATGGGGAGGATCAACTCATATATGATATGCTGGTAACCATGGATGGAAATGATTCATTAAAGCGTGTTCTCTGACATGAACCTGCTGCCTTTGATGAAAATGGCAAGGAACTACCTCCAATGTCCAAGGAACTCAAAGATGAGCGCACAGTAGGCGGTGACTATTACTTGACTACAGAAAGGGTTGACAAGTGGGCTAAAGAAGTACTCAAGGAGATGCTTCCCACTGGCACAGAGAATGTAAGTCTCTATTTGTTGTTCTACAATATTTTGTTGACATTTTACAAGAAGAATAATGAAGAAAACCCATGTGCTGAGTGGTGGAAAAACATGATCAATGAGATGACAGCTCAAATGTGGGGTATTTTTGATGAGACAGGAATCTTTCTTGCTCTATGTCGCCATGGATTTGTGCTTCTGATTGCAGATATGATTGGGGTATTTTTGATGAGACAGGAATCTTTCTTGCTCTATGTCGCCATGGATTTGTGCTTCTGATTGCAGATATGATTTGGAGTGGTGAACTGTAAGTGTTAAATCTTTTATATTTTAGCTCTTGAAAAATTCAATAAAATAGCGCAAAATACCCACTAGCAATGGTTGAGATGCTACTTGATGCCTTTGGTGCTCGGATAGGTGCAGGATATGATATAGGCTGCAAGTTTGGTACTACACTTGACCACAGCCCTCTTGGTCCTCTTGCATGCAAACTTGAATTCAAGTCACTTGTCGGTAGCTTTCATGGATATGCGCACAACTGATTGTGCCAACTCTCATTTCTGGCCAAGTATGTTGTTGGTTTGGGCCTAGAGGACCTTGAAGAATGCAAGCGCTTTTTCTCCAAGTCTAATGCACTTGCTTCATCAACCCATTATGCAAGTGTGTTTCATCAGAAACAGAAGATCTATGAATTTGCAAAACACATGGACAAGACCAAAACATATCAAAGCCTCAGTCAGTTTGGTCAGTTCTTTGCTCTTGCTGAAATGTTTCTGATATGTATTGGCAGGTAATTTCCTTGTCAATAATTATAAACAAGCTCTCGAACTTCTTCGTGGTCAAGAAGCTTTGAAAAAGCAAATGGCAGACAAGAACATTACTGACTGCTGAGTATTTGAACAGTGGCTGAGGGAAGAGCATGAATATTTGCAAGGCCTTTCTCGGGAGCCCATACAAGAGACACTTGAAATGGAATATTACCAGAAACTCGTCAATCTCAATGCAAGCAAGTAAGTTGTCTGCCTACTTTGTGATACAATTCAAGAACAAGAAGCAGGAAAAAGTTGGATGATGCATCGGCAGTCTGGAACATCATTACTCCTCAAAACTACAATGCGCGCAATTACACTATATCAAAAGAGACTGAGCGCCGCCATGCTTTGGAGAATTTTGAAAAGGATCTCAAAATTGTGCATGATTTGGAGCTGAGGCTTGGGATAACAGAGCGATGGACACCCACAAGCACTGAATGGGCTCAGACTGCAGAAATAGCCTCCAAGCGTCGATATCAACAATGCTTGGACAAACTTGAGGCCTTGATTGTCTCTCGAATGTTCGAGCTCACAAAAATGAATATGTCTCAGACAGGTAAGTTCTTATCAAATGAATCAAGCATTATAGCAATGACCATATAACATAGGCTACAAGTTACGCAAACATATTGGAAATGCTCTCAAGACACGATCTCAGGCTATTTGCACAGCACTTGAACAGTACAATATAGCTGCTGTAACCCTCTGTCCACCCTGCCCACAGCTGTCATGGGACGTTGTTGTTGAATATGCTTTTCTCTCTGACTTTGACTTACTTTCTGACACTTGCCAAGACATTTGTGAATGTCCTTGGTCCACTCCAGCAGCACAAATCCTTATGGACAAATACTTCAAGATAGAACAAGCCCATGAAGAAATCAAATGCCTTAATGTTGAGATACGGCACTTCATCACTTATATGCGAGATGAGGAAGCATACCTCAAAGAGAAAGAAGATTCAATCATGAGCATCAATAGTGATCTTGCTCACCAAATTACCCTACAACGTGAACGCCTCAAAAATTTCAATGCACAGCACAGGCAGAGGCTTCAGAGGCTAGCCACTCTATCTGGATTTACTGGGACTCTTCAGCCTGGAACAAGCAAAGAAAACATTTTCTGCAATGCCAATTTTGAGGGACAAGGAGAAGATGGTATGGAAATTGACGACAGGGAGGATGAGAGAAGTTGGGGCAGTCAGATCAACAATGACAGCGAGGAGAGTGATGATGAAGCTGTGCTCGCAGAGATGGTGCATCGAGTGGTACAAATTTCTTCTGATATCTAATTGCTTGTATGAGATTCACTTAGTCATATTGACTGCCTTTTTCCCAAGTTTTTGGAGTCATTTTGAGGTAATACATGAGCTTGCTATTGGCAACAGCGACAGTGATAGTTGAATCAGTGCCATCAATGATGACAAATTACAGACAGCCACTCGGCAAACATTCAATCTTAGCCAACTGCAAAGAAAAAAAATTTATTCTGATTTTTCCAAGATTTTTATATACATTTTGAAGGTATGGTTGAGCTCGCTGTGATGAACAATGGTGGGAGGGGCGCCATGATGGGCGGGACACCTGCTGATGTCAGCTAAGCGACGTGCTGATGGGTATTGATGGCAACGCCCGGATGCGAGGAATGATGGGCTGTGTGATGGGCCGTGTGAAAACTAAAGTCAATGGCAATTAATGTATGTTTATTCATGGAAGCAGATAGATCTTAGAACAACCTCTACTTAGAGGTGGAGATACCAAACTATATCCACCTCTAATATGAGGGGATATGCGGGTATCACAGGTGCATTGCTGTGAAAAGCCTGGTTACTTCACTCAATACTGCCCTCACAGATACGTTGAACTGAGATTTATACTTATCGATCCATCAGTGCACTTTTATAAGGTTTTTAACAAATACCAAACTGTCTCGTTTTGCAACCGAAATGTATTTCCTAATTTGTGAGAATTGTCGGAGATTGTATTTCAAAAGAAAATTCAAGATGGATCAAAATTATCAAAATTGGGTGTCTAGAGACGGGTCGGGTTCATCCTGCCTACCCTGTAGCCGCGTCATGAATTTAGACTAGGAACCTTGCGGCACGTACCGGAAGCCTGGTTCTGCAGCTTTCCATACAACCCTTCTATCAATTTCACGATGGCTGTCAACTTTCTTGATGCGATCTGCTTATAACACCAGCGTTATTCTCGGGTCATAATCTTGGAAGGTTTATAAATAAGCCATTAAAACACATGCACTCCACAACTGAAACGTGTATCGTTCGCAGGCGATAAAATTTAATCATCAAGATGTTGTTTCCCTTCTGATAAATTGAGTCCGGACTTGGTAATCAATCATGCAGCCATCGACACCTAATATGAGTCCCTCACTCTTAGCCACGAGCCACCTAACTGAGCGATCTTACGTCTCGATATTGGAACGACCTCTCGATGAAAGTTTATACGTCACGGAACTCTACGATTGGCAATACATCCACAATCCTACCCATACCGCATTTTTGTACTCTAATGGAGAGTCCGACATTCGGACTATCACCTACAAGCAGCTTGTCCCCGCGGTCCATCAAGCTGCACGACTTGTTGCTGGTATCATCGGTATCAATATCTCTGGTGATCGAGATGATTATCCAGTTGTAGCCGTCCTATCTGCTGCGAGTAAGATTCAATTTCAGTGATTTGATAGAATGATCTTTCTGACAGACTAGTCGAAGACACGATCTCTATATTCACCACTTTGATAGGCATGCTCCGCCTTGGGATTATTTTTTTCCCCATTTCGCCCCGGTTTTCTTCGTCAGTTATTGCACATTTGCTGAAATCATCAGGGACCACCGAGATTCTAGTCGAAAAAAATAATGCCCGTCTTTTTCAAGTGGCACAAAACGCTCTCACGGAGCTCAGAAATAGTAGCACTGGATTGGAGTTTCAAATCCCTAGACTACATTCTCTCCCCTCGTATGAAGAAATATATCGCGACCACGACTCCTTCGAACCCTTGCCGAAGAGAGTTTATCCTGTGTCGTCCTCTGCTATGTTTGTTCACTCTTCTAGTACGCCCAGGCATACATCACACAAAACTTCAATTAACCAACTGTCCACTAGACTCTTCTTCCGATTATCCCAAGGCTATTCCATGGACGGTCCAATTGATCTTACAGACTACGAAAATACCTGGTATGGCTCTGGCCAGCCCTTCCATGGCCTTTCCACTAATTTCCTTCAAGCAAAAAGCTCTCATGACATTTCTGGGACGATATTTAGCTGCCACAGTATTGAGCTCTTCCATCCTATTGGACTCCATTTCTTATTTTGGCTGGTGAGTCGCTGGATCTCTACCAGAACTCGTTGAGCAACAAACAATTTCTTAGCCAGCGTTCAATTTGAAGCTCGCGGTCTTCAAACCATCTATACCAGCTATCAAGCCCACGTCCGAACTCGCCTTTCAGGGCATGCGAGAAACCGGGGCGCACTATCTTGTAACGCATACAAGGTTTCTAGAGGTGTGGACTATCCTGAGGCACTTCATTCCCCTGTACTCATTGTTTCCAGGACTGGTGGCAGGATCCGCAAAAGGTGTTGTACTTGACAACTCTCCGAGCCGTGGTAGATGATGGACGTCAACCGTTATTATACATCTCTGAATATTCCCCCTAGATATTCGGAGGAAAATTACTGAAACAATCAGTTGGTAACCACTTAGTTAGCCAAGGTGTTAAACTTTGCATATTGTATGGCTCGTGAGTTGTTTCTTTATGGCTTGTTTGTATTCACACTCTCTCCACAAGTACGGAAAGTGGTCTCCTCAGCGCCATGCCTTCTGGTGATGCATTTTGGCATTGACTTTGAATTCTATGTATTATTAATCAACCATAGACCCTCAAGGTTTAGACTGGGAGTATTTCCAGCTAAATCCCCAATGCACATTCGACTTCGTCGATCAAGGTGATGGTTCCTTCCTTGCAGTGGTGTTGGTTGGTATTCTCTTTCCATCATCCTTATTTTGTTTGAAACAAGCTGAGCCGTACAAACAGGCAACAGAAGACCATCGGCCTCCTACAGTCAATAAACATATTTTGGGACAAGATGCTTGCGATACCGGTGATCTTTTGGCTCCCCAACCTACTAAGCCAGATCAGTGGAAGGTTATAGGTATTTCTACGGTTATCAAGTCCATGATCATACTTTCACTCTTCAATATCTTGTAGGTCGCCGGGACGATCAAATCATGCTCCTAACAGGAGAGGTCGTAAGTCCTGTAAGTCTGGTAATCGAACACAAACTGTACTGACAAGTGATAAACAAACTCAGATCAATCCTGTTCGCTTCGGTGAAATCCGATGCTCGTTTTGATGCGGCTCTTGAGCTGAACGTCTGATACAGAGAACAGTCTATTGGAGAGCCCAATGATAAATGCAGCAGTGATTTTCGGACGTTCTCGAGTTTGCCTGGGTGTTTTATTGGAACTTGCAGTTTGTATAGCAACTGGCAATGCTCATGCAGTAGAGGTAGCTCGAAAAGTGGTCTGGTAAGTGATTTGTTAGACCGAGCCTCATATGAAGTTTCTAGTTTTTAAATGTGCCCAGGCCAACTGTTGAGAAAATGAATGCTTCTCTTCCTTTAAAATGTCGTATTGGACGCGAGGTATTCTTTTAAAATCCATTTCTCACTGAAGATATGTTTTACATGCCTGGGCAGATGATAATATTTGTTGGAGCTGACAAGCCATTACAGTATAGCCCTAAGGGGTATCCAAAGAGGCTTAATACACTGCTACAGTACCAGCAAGAGATTGAATGTTGTTATAGGGGATCTAGTGACCCATTGCTAGTCAATGACATTGCTGCAGGAGAGTAGCCTTCTTGTGTACTACTTCACTGGGTAGAAAAATCTTTATGAATGCTACATACAGAGATCCTATGGAAATAGGTGCTGTCTTTTTTGCACTGCACAGATTGTTCAATTTGTAACAATGACTGCTATTTTAATCTACAATCTCAAGTATACAGTATTGTAATCTGAACTATCCAAACCTAGATAATCACAGACTTTGCAAGTATTAATTTATGGTTTAGTTAGTCATACAAAAAGTATCAATAAATATGGCTCATCCTCATATTATTACATAGATTGCTATGTTCTATGTATGCTCAAGGAGATTATTGAAAAGCCCTTGCATACTAGTTATCTCTTTGCAAACAGCAATGAGAATTCCTTTCTAGAATTTTGCATTGTCACTAGCCAATAAACCTGTTGTTGTAAGATCCTATTAATGTAGGAGTGACCTTGGAGGCTATGTCTCAGCTACCCAGCTAGTACAAAGAGATCCAAAGTATATTTGGTTATGTACAGTCTACAAACCTACAAACCCAACTACACACTTGGCAGAGCATAAAAGAAATGATATGTGTTGAAACCTGAGGTACCTAGATACAATATGAAAAGAAGAGCCTCAGATGTGTGTTAATGAGAAAAAGCAACTGAGGCTGAAAGTGCAGTTGATTAACTTATGTATGCTATGTGTCAGGGGACTCCTCAATTCTTCTCTCTTTCACTCCTTATTTCTTCACTCTCCTTTCATTTATTTTCTTATTTCTGTTAGGAGACATTCCACTAAGCCATAGTGGCTTAGTAGAATGGCTCTCAACATAAAATAAACCCAACTGACCCAGAAGGTGGCAGATCAATTCCTGATAGGAGCAAAATCCTGGCATGAAGCCTTTGAGCCCAAATTTGATAAGGGTTGGGAGAAACATCACTAGCACATGGCTACCAACCCTGGCATTCCTAGGACAGAGCAAGGTATCCATCAACCAGATGGGTTGGGTTTACTTTATGTTGAAAGACATTCCACTAAGCCACAGTAGCTTAGTAGAATGTCTCCCAACAATTTCTTCTGTTATTCTTTAACTTTACTGTTTCTATTCTTTCAACACTATTTATTAGTACTACTTTTAGCCTTGGAGGTGCTCTGGTTCTTTAGCTATCATTTTGGCCTCTTCAACACTATCTAAAGACTGCTTATATAAGCCAGAGTTTGCCAGAGTTTGCTCCTTGTTTGTGCAATTTTCAAGTTGTCAAGGTTTTGTTATTCTGTACAGTTGTTTTCCATGCTTCAGAGGCCTCAGAAGGTTCAATCCTGGCATAGAGAGTCCCTAGACTTGTTATCTTTGGATCTCTCTCTGCCAAATGAATAGTTATCATGATATTGTTAGTATATACTCTAATATACTTTGGATCTCCCTCTGCTAGCTGTGTGACTGAGCCATAGCCTCCAGAGGTTGCCTTTACACTATGATCATGTGATGATAATAAAGAATGACCTCATATATGGATAATGTTTCAAGAGTGTCCTCTAGCCATACAGCCCACTACCTGTCCCAGTGTTATATCCTGTTTCAATTTTTTAATGCCAATTGAACACCCTGCAATGTTTATTTTCAACTAATTCCTTTAATTCATGAAACAAGGTAGTGAAAACATTTCTACAAAGTTTTCCAATTTAGTAGAACAAACAAGGCTGGTAAAGAATTCCAAACATGACAATAGCCATTCTGATGTGCATTGTGACTCCACACTGCACAATCAACACACAACAATTGGTCCCAAAATGGTTTCCAACTTGTGAGAGCTTCAATATGTGCAAACCAGTCTGAGCAAAAATTTCTGAGGACTCAAACACAAATAATATCCTGGCCTGTTTTGCAAGAAATGGTGTAGCACAATTGGTAGGCAATGGTTCTTCAATCCAACTCCAAGTAAAGTCTTTCTGCATCCTAAAGAGAGCTTTTTGTGTGATGATACATTGTTCATTGATGATGCTCAAAAGTTGGCCAATAGCAGAAACAATAATTTGCTACTAATCTGGAAATCTGCAATGGATGTGCTAAGTATGTGTATAAGGGAGTACTGGGCAGATTCCAGAGAACACATCAAGGATGAGTGAGAAGTGGTAAAGCTAGAGTTTGTAAGAAAAAGGTGTATGCATCTGGAAAGTAAAAGAGGAGTGTGCAAAAAGATGAGTGGCTGGTGCCATGCTGCCATGACTCTGCTGTTGATGTGCTGAGCTTGTCTGGGGTCCTATCATTGTTCCACTTTGGATAGACAATCATGTCCACCTTGCAAACTATTTAAAATTTCTTTCTAGATTATGTTAGATCAAGAGGAGGACTGGATGACAATGAATTACCATTGTGTATCAATAGCAAAATAAAATAGTATAAGACTGATAGACAGTGATGTAAGTTGCATGCAGTTACCATTGAGGGTAGTATTATTTTTATCTCTTTAAGAAGACATATGCAGATAACATAGTTAAATAAGAATGAAAGTCACAAACAATGAACAATTGGGTATGACTTGCAGTGAATGAAGAAAAGCCTGTTGAAGCTTCATGACACATCACAAGGCATGCAGCATTTTTCTGAGAATGAATACAACTACCCTGAAATATATGGATAGTGACCAGTTTCAAAATCAATCCACTTTCACTAGCTGTAAAATGCCATGAGCAGCAGTGAACTGAAGTGCATCAAAATGGAAAATATGATGTGACATTGTCAGAAAAGCAGAAGTAAAAACATCACTGTTTTTAGAGAGTTTTTCCAAAAATTTGACAAGCAATAGATGGCTATGTGAAAAATGTTCAAGCTCTAAAGCTTTGCAAAGCAAATGGATTTTGCCAAGAGGTGTGGTATTATTGAGAGCATGACTTATAACAGCTTTGAATAGAACATGCCTCAAGTATTGAGGATCAAAAGAAGATACAGATGTCTTACATTTACTGCCAAAAGATACTGTACAAAGACCATTCAACAAATAATGAATCAAAATATTCTGAGTATCTGTGACAGTTGGTTGATTGAATAATCCATAAGATGCAACCAATTGATACAAAAGGTCATAACAGAATGTTG
Organism: Macrolepiota albuminosa; assembly: GCA_027475525.1. NCBI lineage: Eukaryota > Fungi > Basidiomycota > Agaricomycetes > Agaricales > Agaricaceae > Macrolepiota > Macrolepiota albuminosa. The sequence continues at coordinate 465,080 of JAMWFC010000087.1, read as the reverse complement.
TATTTGTCAAATTGAACAAAAATAATGTTTTTAATGTTTTCAAAACAAATGCATCAAGCAACTGCAATTTTTTTTTGCTGATGCAAGTGTGAAATAGCTGGTATCAATGATGTATATGAATTTAAAGGGATACAGACTATAAATTAGTGAGACAGAAATCAAAGAGTAAAGAAAAACAAACTTTTAGAAGAAGAAACAAGAATGGAATTGGGGATTGAGAAAGCAAACATCCTCTTAGGAAAGGGGACATGGGCTATTGGTTATCAAATATCCACAAAGTTGTGTGAACCAATTGAGGCTCTGAGGGACACATCTGTACCAATGCTAGGCAAAATGATAAGAGATATTGATATCATATACAACAAAGAGAACTGGAGATAGAAAGAAGAAGCAAGGCAAATTGAACATCTATTGTGTTTCAAAAATTTCAATCAAAGGCTCTGAAGAAGGGTAGAGAGGAAATTGCTAAGCTGCACAGAGAGATTGAACCAAACAAGGAGAGAATGAGTATCTGGAGATGGAAGAAAGAAAGGAACAAGACTAAAAGAAGTGCAGTGTTCAAAGACAAAGGCAGAAACAGTAGCTGCAGAGAGAGACAGACATATAGCTGACACATTCACTAGGAGCATAGAATGATGTTTTTTTGGCAAAACAATGTAGAAACATGGTAAAAATAATCCAATTAATTTCAGAATTTTATTTGAATATTTTTCTCAAAACTATCAAAAAAAACTTTTTGACTATATTCAAAAGAATAAGAGAATAAATTGCCACAGGAGGCTTGCAAAATGACCAATATAGTTCTTCAATGCATTTGAGAGCATCAGATCAAATACCAATAAAAGTTTGGTTACAATATTGTTTCTATAGTTTTGACAGAAATATTCAAAAAAGAATTTGAAATCAATTAGATTATTTTTACTGTATTTTAATATTGTTTTGCCAAAGAACATCATTTCCTGCATCCAGTGATTGGTAGAAATATGAGAATAGCAATGTATAATACATAATCAATAGTCAGACTTCAGAAGAAAACCCACTATCATTCATAGGCCATACATCTACTATTAAAGTAGTGAGAATAACAAAATCTAAATTTCACTTTGCCTGATACAGTGAATAACCTCAGTTCAATGTATTATTAACTAAATTGACTAATGGTGTAGGATGAGAGAATATAAATATAAGTATGTGAGTGTTGGGGGAATGCTTTTTGTTCCTGTACTGGCCTGAGAGGACTAAATTCTCCATCAGTACAATTCTAGGTAATTCAGAGATTTGTGCTTGAGTTGATTCTCTTTTACATTTGATTGGGATAAGACCACTGGGGCTAGTGATGCAGCAGGTGAAACTTCTCCTGCACTATATAAATAGCTGCAATGGAGTGGATGCTTCTTAGTGGCACTAGTACTGTCATCAGTCCTTTTTGGAGTATATATTGGCAGGAAGACCCATATGGGAGGTGAAAGCTGCAGTCAGGGCATTTGCTGGACCAAACCCATTGACAACCAAAGTCCTCTCCCAATACATCAGCTGCATGCAACACTTCAAGAAACTGTATGGTGACCTACATCTGGCCAATCACACTGGGGACTATAGTCACAAGAGCAAATGCAGGAAAATGAATAAGGGAAACAGATGGTGATGATGCCTAAAAGTTGATCAGTAGCAGACATGGTTTATGGCTACTAACTAGAAAATATGTGTTGGACATGCTAAGTGTTTGAGGGAATCCCAGGCAGGTCCCAGAGATCAAGTCAGAAATGAGTTAAATGGCAAGATTTGGTGAAGGTCAGGAAGGAAAGTCGGCAAGAGATGTTTGGTAAAAAAAATGTGCTAATGACAAAGTGCATCTAGATGAAGGAGGAAAGCAGATATGAGTAAAGTGTGGCAAAAAATGCAGCAAGAAAACTAGAGGCTTAGCAATGACTAAGCTGCATAATGTCTGCCATAGGTGCAAGGCATATAGGTTCCATATGCATAACTGCAGCAAGCAGGCTAGAGACATTCAGATAATTGGTGACTTTGAACTAAGTCAGTGCAAAAGAAATCTGAACTATAAGGTGAACTGAGCAGAAGTGGGGTCTGAACTAGATACTCTGTTTTTCTCCCTTTAACTAGTGACAATGGTAAGTATTTATAGTAAAAAGAGTTCACTGTTGCTAAGTGGCTAAGCATTGCTAAGAAGTGGTGAACTGGAAAGAATGTAAGTAAATGCCATGCATTAAACTAAATAGTAAGAAATTTGCAAGAATGCTGTCTGTCCAAGTCAAGAGAGGGTGCCAAGCGGTATCAGGCACCAAGGGTGAAATGCCAAGCTATATGTCACAGAGAAATACCATCCTTCTAGTTATAAGTGCTGCCACTGGCTAGCTGTACCATGTGCTGATGAAGTGATGCTATCTGTCACTTGCTGTATATGGCCATTGAGTAAAGCCTAAAATGGATAAATCATGCATACCAAGTTTAGAATAAATGCAGCAAGGTATCTGAAGCTGATGCTGAGCCTGCTATTGATGTGCCTAGCTGTGTGGAGTCATATCAATGGAGGTAGAAGGAGTGGCACATTACACTATCTAATTCTTATAATGCAGCTTAACATGCCATACAAGGCATCATATAGTACATAGCCCAATTCCAAGTGCAGCCAATTTAGTAGCTGGACAGACAAGCACTTAGAGTATGGAGTGTAGATAGTGGCACATACATAGTAGAACCTGATATAGGGCAAGGCCCCAACAAGTATAGAAACAAAAAAAAAGTATGTGAGTATAAGCATATTACTTACAAACAGATACAATTGTAATAGAGATTCTCAATTGGGGAGAGTCTCAGATTGATTGTAGTAAAAGGAGGAACATTGATCAAGAAAAAGAAAAATCTTAAATATTGTAGAATAAATATATATAGGGAGTGATAGACAAAGAGTAGTTAGTCCCTTTGAATGATATCTTGTTTTAGTTAATATTTATAGATACCAATCTGCTTACAGTGAGGGGACAAAGAGACCTTTGTTCTTGGGATAATTAATAGTGGCAGTGATATTGTGTGTGATATTGAAAAGAGACTTGATTGAGGTCAAAAATGTATTGTCATTGTGGGTGTGTGAGTACTAACAAAATAGAAGGTGACCAGAGAAGAAGTAGAGTGTGGAAAGAGAGAAGATAAGATGAGTAGTAAGTAGTGCCAAAACTTGTTTGAATTATGAACTTTTTCTATTAGAAATTAATGCATTGAAATAACATGACAGCAATTACTCCACAAGTCACTACATTTCTTGCTTTTATGAGGCCTGTTTTGTAACCATCTTCTGGATCATCTTGACAAGAATAAGACAAATACTGAGAGTGACTTAGAGATGAGCAGAGAATAACTGTGTTGGTTGCCTGATTTTTCATAAATGAATATATGAGTTTCTATAGAAAATAAATAAAGGAGTACAAATTCTGAGATCTAGAATAGATTGAGGTTTTTCTGTGCAGCAGACTAGGTGTGGGGAAAATGTCTTCAATTTTTGCTGTCATGGGATTTTAAGAGTGTTCATTTATCTGGATACTCATGTAAGCAGCAGCTTATGTTAGTGTGAAAAAAATGTCTTCAATTTTTGCTGTCATGTGATTTATAAACTGTTCATCTATCCAGATGCTTATATAATGTTAGAAGGGCGCCCTGCGGCCGCACAGCCCGCTACTTCATAGAGAACGAATATTGATAATATCATCTCCCTTTTGTACATAGAACAACTCGTTTTGTATAATAATCACATTTCTTTGCCTTTCAACCGTTGACGCTATCCAATTGCCAGTCAAGGAACCCACCTCTCCTATCGTTAGAATCGAGAACTGTGTCTGATTCGAGGGGCAGTAAGAACCTGAATCCATCGCCATCTCTGAACCACCGTCGCGTTCTCGGACAATTTCTTTCGATTCCGCAGACATGGTCTTTAAATTCGGGCCAATTTGCAAGTGTCGCGTAACCTGTATAACCCCACGCTTCATATTTCGCAAGCGATAAACCGAATCCCGTTGCGTTCCATCCAAGCGATTGAACGGCCGTCGAATTCAATACGTTTCGATAACTGAATGTTAAGTCTGGATACGCACAATAGATTTCTTTTTTCGTTAAATAATTCATGGCGGCTGACGAATGCGAGGAGAAGATGGGTCTCAATACATCCTTCGAACGTGTTATTATGACGTTCAGTGGCGCTCGGGTACCCGTGAGAATGACGACTTTTTGAACATTGGGCAAAGTTAGCAAGGCCGATGAGGGATTTTGGGAGCTAATCTGCAAGGAATAGGAGTCTACGACGTTGTTGATGAACCTGTCTGCACATTTCATCGGCACAATAACATCGAGGTTTTGGGGTTTGAATTGATATCCGTTGAGTAACGACAAAACGACGGAGCCAAACACAACGCCTCCAACGTTGTCTAAAGAGGTTAAGATGTTCGAAACCTCGAATCCCATGGAACAAAACATGATGGCCATCGTACGAGTTATATGCCGCTGGACTTCCCGACGCACCATTGAATGAGTTTTTAGTAACGTCACCAGATCACGAAGATTGAGGTGCTGGAGAATTAAACCGTGGATGTCTGAACCGATTGAACAATAAGTTGCAAGTTTCCAGGCTATATTTGTCATTCCATACGTTGATCACATTTTTCAAGCTAGCGAGAAATTCGTAACGCACGGTTTGGGGCCCAATGCTCATTAATGCACCGTTGAACGGGTTGGTTGACATCCATGGTATTGTCGCAGTTGAAATCTCGCATGTTAGATTTGAAAAGGAGAAATGAAACTGTTTAAATCATGAATGCAAAAAGGAGCTTTCAGTCCAACCTACTTCCCATTACCTTGATGGAGACCGGACTTTCTCTGGCAAACGGAGTCAATCCAGCTTCAGTTGCGACACAATTCTCGTTCGCTGATGGAAACGTCTTTGTTAAGGTAACCGATACTCTTGTCTTCTGCGTTCACGCTTCTGTTCTTGGTCGGGTTTCGACTTATTTTGCACAAGTGTTACGCCAAGCTGATAGAATGAATGGAATGTCATCACTTGACATGTCAGGCGACAGTGTTGCAAATGTTCAGGCCTTGCTAGGTGCAATTTATAACATCGAAGGGTAGGTCCGGGTTATTCTTTTTATGATGGTGAAGTTTAACAGTTATTGAATAGACACTGCGTTAACCACACACCAATCACGCCTCTCACATTGAAAGCGTTGTTGCACATGTCTTTCAAATATGAATGTGGAATGGTTTTTCGAAATGTGGTCAACCGTATTCGGAGGATCTTTCCATCCTCTTTACGGCACTGGGACGAATACCATATCCTCGCAGATTCCATTTTAGGGGTTGAACGAAAAAAAGGATTTGAAATGATCATTCTCGACACAATAACGACCTGTAACCTGCACCTGTGCCGACCCATTATCTATTACCTCATTTGTCATCGATACACCGAGGTAAATGCTATGTTAGTCCTGAAACGGTTGCTGACGACTTCAGAAACAAATCAAGGAAGGTATCTTGTTCGAATCGAATGAAATAGCTCGTTTGACTCTGCGTGACCAAATGATTTGCTTGGTTGGGAGGAACGCGCTGTTTGAGATGCAGAAACGCCTTACCTGGCAGTGGCTTGGACGAAGAAGACCAGAGAGTTGTATGACTCCTTTTGCCTGTGAGACCGGCCGAGATATCATTCGCGCTGCGCTCCTCGGAAACCCATGTAACGATCAACTCGTTCGCGTAGAGGCACTGACCAAATGGAAATGCTTTTGGGATCAGTTACTTTGCTTGGAGTGTGGTGTGTGGAGTCGATCTAGTCATTGTACGAACCGGCGGGTTGTTTGGGATTCACTTCCCAATTTATTTGGATTGGGAAGTTGGAATTCACTCCGAGCAATGGACCATGGTCTGTTATAGGTTGTATACTAGATTCTATTGAATAATGTGGTGTACAATAATTACCATTACCTGGTTTGATTCTCTATGTGTTTATGATCCAGCATATTGAGACTCTATATTCACTCCTATACATATATGGGTTAAAGCACTGGATATGTGAGGGATGGTCTGACGGAAGGACCGAGATACATAAGAAAATACGGGACTGGGTTCGTCAGGCGTTCCATTAGAGAGCACACGCCACTGCTGCGTTTGTGTTCGAAAGAGACGTCTGGAGAACTGATTAGAGGAGTCCGCAAACATCTACCAATGCTCACACACATTCTGTAGATTTATGAGCCTCATAAGAAAGTCAATACACAAACGCACCGTCGTCCCATAAATTCAATGTAGCACCGAGAACCTCCCCTAGCAGCCCTCATGTCCGATCCTTTCCCACTTTGGTATATCCCGCGAGACACTCCTTTTGTCAAAGCGTTCATCTCCGTGTATACGGATGCTGTGCATACCAGTCAGTCTGTACCGAGAGTGGAGAGAAATCTAGTTAACCGCTGCTAAGTGCTTCTTCTCGACGGAATCGAAGCCGTTCAGCGACAGCCATTGCCCAAAGCGTCATGAGAGGAGCTCGGTTTACCACAGTTGTCTTTTTCATGAGAATCTATGTTCTCTAGGGTTTGTTTTCGAATATTGAGGGTATAGACAGACCTTTTCGTTTAATACTTCGCCAAAATCCAAGCTACCATAGTTAGCTGCTTCATCAGCAGGGCCATTTGGGAGGAATTCATTGACGATGGCCCAGCAACTGGCCCGTCTTCAGCATTCTCCAGTTGACAAGTATCTGGACTTGCGCAACGCAGATATAATGGCTCTTCGATCGTTTTTAGTATTGATACCAGCAGAAATTAACTTCCTGTCATCCCCTGCGCAAGTTGCGCAGGCGTATTGAATTGCTTATATTTTGATTATGTGGGAAGGGCTGTTGTAGAATGATACATCACTTACATGGTGGCTGAGAAAGCCATGGCTTTGGTAACAGGTACATCGTTAGTTGTGAAGACCTTGATAAACTTGGGAAGGGAAATCTTGACATCCTTGGCCATGGAGGAGTTGATGTTCGTTCAACATAAATAAATTATGTAAAAAAAATCATTACCGTCCTCCATCCACTTCTACGTTTCTTCATGTCCCCTTCAATTAGTTATTCTCCAAAACCGAAGGAAGGACCTGATTACGAGCCGGAACCTGACGAGCTCCTTAATGAGGATTACGACTCAGGCGACGAGAATCCTAATAATTTCAAGATTTGTGGAGCACTACCAGAATATACGGAGAGTAAGATGGCAATACGACAGTTACATGGTACGCAGTTTCGCGTCTTTCTATCATAAGTTACCCATCGTAGCTTGAAAGATATGATACACGATGGTGGCATTGATTTGGAGCTTTCGCACCAGCGAGGCAGGTAACTCCTCAATTTCGATATTCTCCGTTGAACTTGCTCGGTATTGCAGACGTTGTATGGACTGAAACCACACAAACTTTCGTGATTCATTCCCTCTTTCACAACTACTATGTCCCACCAATCGTGTTCGCTGTGCATCCTGCCGAAGACGATCCCAGTGAAGAGGTTCGCTCATTTTCGGTAGCGTCTGACTTCAATACAGAAGTTTTGCGATGGCCAGGTAAGTCCTCTGTCCAAATTCTCGATCACTACTTATGCGTCTTCAGTCGCTTTGCGTAGATCCCTTGTAGGTGTCATGACGTGATACATAATTACAACGAGGCTTAATTTTGACAGTCAAGGATCCAAAATCGACGAAACAGTGGTGGTTTACACTTCTACAATCTTCAAAAACTGTTAAATCGGAACTACCAGAAATTCAACGGGAGCGATATTTGGGGCACCTTCTGACTTGTGGTGAGTATCAGAATAGTTATAAGTGATAAAATTGTGATATGCCTTAGTGGAATATCGTAATCTGGCTCCTGGGGCAGAACATGAGGTTTTTCAGAGGGTCCAAATGGGAATGATCCTCACCGCTGCAGGTATTGATACTTTGTGATGACCTAGAACTAAGTCCTAAGGTTTTCCAGAAAAATTACAGGCATTGTCCTCACCGTGGGCGCACTGGAATCCCAATCAAACTGCTGCTGCGCATGTTGTTTTGTTGTGTTCATGGCGAGCCTGAGGGGGGTTTTCTCCACGGCTACTCCACCTCGTGCCCAAATTCTCAAGCAACCTGAGTCGTCCACCTGCTTTCTCTTGCCCTCGTGTGGTTCTGGCTCGGGACAACCCCCAGCTGTTCAGTCCGCATCGGACAACACCAGCGTGAACGTGAGCACGTCATAAGCCTACCGCCTACCCCGGACATCACCGTTTCTCAATCAGCCTCCCATTCCCAGGCGTCGTCACCAACATAGCGTACGGGGCCTATACTCCTCCACGTGCGGCAGACCTCCTTGTTCCGTCGCGGCCCGTCATCTTTCCGCGACAGCCTCGAGGACTGTACGTTCAGTGCCAGCACTAGTACCAGTACGTCCGTGTCCGGCACGCGCAAACGCCATTTCAGCTTGTTCTCGGTCACCTCGATACATTCCTCATTGTCGCCGGCGCCTTCGTCGTTCGGCTTTTTGCGTTCTGTGCCGTTGCCCATCAACCCAGGCCCAAGCACCGTTGTGGCCGGTAAAATGAATCAGGAGTTTTTGAAGAGTCTTCAGGGGCTCGGAAGTTCTTCTGAGTCTGGGTCAAGGCCGGATCGGTGGCGGGAAGATCAACGTATCCTTTTATGACTTATTTTTTTGTTTATTGTGCATCAAGTTGTTCTCCCATTTATTTTCCTCAATGGGTGTAGAATTCGATATATGGTATAATTCCAATACATTTTTTGTCACGTCCCTTCAAGAAGGACGGGGTTTTGTTTCGGGGAGTTCGTGAGATTTATCTTTTCCGGCGTGATTCATACGATTGTTCAGATTCAAAGGCATCCGTTATGGGCACGCTATATCACATTCTCGGTACTCAAAATAGCTGTGACGGTGTCTGACTGCAATTGAAGACGGGGAATTTGCTCGCCTATCCTAACCACCAAACGACAACTCATATTCGAAAGAAGACATCGACGAATGGCTTGAGTTTCAGACGGTATGGCGTGATTGTTTGACACAGAATTCGGAAAGCAGAATAGTGGGGAACCACGTCTGTGTAAGAATTTGAAGCGTCATTTCATACCATCTACGGAGAAAGAGACCGCGAAAAATTGTGAAGTCAACAGTCGAAAATTGAGAAAAACAGATGGTGAAAGGGAACGTGTTGTTGCAAAAAGATTTCCAAAAAAACGTAGATACATTGGACGGCAGGAAACATATTCCATGAATCAATCCTCATCCATCCTTTCTTCGATGTCTCTCTTTTTCATTTTCGACGTTTTTTTGGTTGATTGTTTACTGGAAATTGTTACAGTGCTGGACGAGGCATCGGCGGGGATGCTAACATTGAGGGTTTGCGTCGGGGTCGCCGTTGTCGCTGAAGATTGTCCGGTTTTAGGCAAAATTTTGGGACGTTTGTGTAGACTGAAGTTTGTGAATGCAGCATTTGCGGATCCTGCTTCTCGTTCCGTCACAGGTTTATCATGTTTTTCATTGTCCAACCGCTTTGGCGTAATAAGAGGAAATGGTTCTCCATCAGAGTGACTCAAAACGCGAATGCGATGTGCGTTGATTTGATACACCTATGATTGCGTCAAATAAAAACTACTAGAAACACCGTCAGGTTACCTTTCTCACTCCGCCTTTGTCACGCATAACATAACAATGGAGTGAAGCGCATAATAAGACGAGTGTTCCTGGTTTTAATGCGTCGTAGAATTCCCAGGGCGGGATAAGATTTCCATCGGTGTCAACAACGTCTAATTGTACGAGCTTATTCTGTACGAGATTGAAGAAGTCACCACCGAAGTCCTTGTTTAATCGAGGGTCATAAAAGGCACCATGAGCGACTTTTGGAACTGCACAGCGTGAATACAACTTTGGTATGATAGAAAGTGACATACCGGTAGGAGCCATCGTTGTTATTTCAGAAGTAGAAGAAGTTACGTCACCATCTGAGCTGAAGTCTGAAAGGGTTCGCTTTGTAAGTCGTTTATTACTGCGGCCTTTGTTCGGATTCTGGGGGAAAATGTGAAAAGGGAACTCTTTAGCAATGCAACATACCCCATATTTTGGCAACATGTGAATGATGATATGATCCTTCACAGTATCGTCGTTCCCAGCGGCATTTCTTATCCAATCCCGAATAGACACAATCTATAATGTCAAAAAGGTTAGTTTAAAGTGAACATATTGCGCAAAACACACCTGGCCCCGTGTGTTCTCTTCACACTCATCTGCTTCACGTATAGCATTAAGACTTCCAATCTGGTTATAAAAGAGTCCTCGAAGGAGGTCAGGAGCTTCAGTTGGTAGCTTGATGACGAGCACGTCCTTTGCCTTAGAGGCATCATCGAGTTGACGAAACTGTTCAAATCAAAAAAAAAATTTTGATTGAAACAAAATTTGCATACCCCTTCTCCAGGACGTCCAGGATAATGGTTGCCTTTGGCGGCCACGATAGACCCCGCAGCAGGGGGAGCAATTTCCCCAAAAATGTTTGTCATAAACTCCGCACCGTCGAAGTGTTTGAATGTATAGTTACCCGACCATTGCTCTGTCGAGCGTTGAAAATCTTTGTTATACTCTGCTGTGGCCAGAGCAGCCGTAGACATTTGAATCATTTCCGTTGCAAGATCAGCATAGAGACTTGATCGGATTCGTTCTCGGGCTAATTCGGCGGAGATTAGCATATTCAGTATGGATTGGCTTTGGAATTGTCGAGGTCGTCGAATGAAAGTTTGCAGGTAAGCTTTAATATAGTTTTTACATTGTCTCAGAAAGTGTCCCTAATGTCAAAAGCAAACACATGTGAACCTAGTTTTGACACGCATATGCAGGAATGTTGATTTTAAAAGTTTCATAATCTCCTTTTCTTGTTCCACCCAGATTCTATTGGGGATTTGCGTCGTTTCGACGGAACTGCAATCGAAATTCGATCGGCATTTATTATAGGCCTATTATGGATGATGACATTGTTCTGAAGTTGAGGGTCGTTGTTCAACATTTGTTCTAAGGGATGGTCCACAACTGCAGCCATATTTTCACAATCAGAAGTTTGGAGATTTTCATGATTGAAAATAGACTCTTGATTGTTATTTTGGTATTGGCCATCGTGATATTGCTTTTTTGTTTCGATATCCAATAATTCCAAGCGATTTTTTTCGAGACGTGCATCTTCTGACAATGGACACTTCACTTTTTTTGGAGAAAATGGACGTAAAATCAAAACACCTGATAATGAGGATGCTCGTGATAACATGACATACGGTGATTCAGTTCCCCGACATGATTCCAAATCCACAATAACATGAGTCATAGTTTGGCCTTGTGCACGATGAGCTGTCATTGCAAAAGCTGGGACGATTGGAACTTGTGTGCGATAAACAGTTCGTGCAATGTGCGTATATGGATCAATGAATTTTAACTTGATGTTATCGGGCAGAATAGGATAATGTAAAGGAGGGAGATGGGACATAGCTGCTTGGCTTGCATCAGGAATTTCAACAATGCATGACTGAAGAATCCGTTGATTGTTTGTACTTAAGGTATACCGAATCCGTCGGACAAATCCACGACTTCCATTAACAACGCCTCCTGGCACATCAAAATTTTGTGTTATTAAAACTGGCATTCCTATGACCAAGGGTATTTTACCTAAACGCTGCCTTGTTTGTCCAGAATGTAATTGAAAGAGACGATCTTGCAACTCTCCTTGAATTGGTTGTGACGCTGGTTCTGATTGAGTTCGAAGCATATCCTGTGCATAATACCATTGTAATTGTTGGCCTGTTCTCAGTGCAAATTCACTCGCCAATTTGTCATTCAAGGCATCTTTTACTGCATTTGAAGCAACAATAATTGGTGCAGACAACCAAACAGAGTTTGATTCAATTTGAGAGTTCTTTAGTACACGGTCATTCAACAAAAAAATGTCTTCTTGTGTGCATCGCCCTTCTCTTAAGCGTGATAGAAGTTCAACAAACCGGATGTTCTCAGAACCAAATTGTCTATGTTGTTCCCTTAGGATTACCACAATCTTTACTGATAACCATAGGATTTTACCAAAAATGACATCTTGACCTGTAGCTGTTTTTCCATATTTTGTGGTGTCAACTTTGCCATATAGTCGTTTTTCAATTACTGGTGGTAATTGTGCAAAGTCACCAGCAAAAATGACATTAATGTTGCCAAAAGGCAGTGCATTGCCTTTTGCAACACAAAGGGCTCTGCTAATTTGGCATAAAAATCGACAACTTAACATTGACACTTCATCTATGAAAAGTGTGTCAACTCCATCCCACATTTTCATCAATTCACTGGTTGATTTTGAATTAACTGAATCTTTAAGGCCAATACATAACGCAGAGTGCAAAGTCATGCCAGCAACATTCCGTGCAGCAATGCCCATATAGGAACAAACACGAAAACGACGAGATTCATTTTGACTGTGAAAGAAATCCTTCAATGCACGAATTACCTGGGTTTTTCCTGTACCTGCTGCACCATTTAAAAACATTCTCAATGGTGACCATGTGTAAGCTTGAGTTTGTTTAGGATGTTCAGCAACAATTCGAAATGCTCTTTCTTGATCATAGTTTAAATTCCACCGAGTGATCACATCATCCAAATTCAAGTTAGACAACTGATTATCAACACTGAGTACATTGTCAAAGTGTGCAGAAATATTGGGAATGTTAAAGAGGGATGTTCTGCTTTGAGTGGTCTCTATTGAATTATGAGAAACACAAGGAGGAACAGCAGGTGGACTAATAATCTGTGCCATTTTCTTTGATTGTTCCTTTCTTTGATCAAATTCAGTCCGCCATTGAATTTCTTGAGACATTGTTCCTGTGACAAGTTCTTCCTCAGGTTGTTGTTGAATATAGAACATTTGGTTAATATTTGATGACATATTAGATTCTACAAAGAGACCTCCCCTCTGTGCATTGTATAGACAAGAAAGAATTTCTCTTGTAGTGGCATCAACATGATGAGAGCGACTGTTTTGAATTGCATCAAGGTGATTTAGAAGATCTCCATGTCTGTCAACATCATTATCATACAAAACTTCATCAGTGTGGTCTTCATTTGGCATGTTTACAGGAATTTTTTGTCCAACACGCATTCGACGGTTTGCCCAATCATTGTCTCTACTATCTTTACATTCATGTATAATCTGCATGTTGTCCATTGTTAGTTGATTTCTTATAGATATAGCTCCATTTGACATGTGCCGCTTAAAGGCTTCAGACCATGTTTCTGTTGAATGAATTAAATCAGTGACAGATCGCCAAGGATGGAAAAATATGAGCATAAGACGATGATATCTAGCATGACAATATTCTCGGTCTCTACGAGGAATTCCAGGGCCAATGGGAACAACAATATAACGTCGCTTTGGATGTCTAATGACATGGTGATAGCTGTCAACATCTGGATGATGGTTTTTTAATAAAAATGAAGATCTATTTCTTGATGTTTCCAATAACAAATTGTCGGATTCAATTACCATTTGAATGGGGTTTAAGTTATTTATTTCCATGAAGTGCTCTTCAATGTTGTTGGCACTAACTTGTTTTTTAATAATACGAGTTTTGTCAATTTGTGCAACAAAATCCCACAAACAGACAGATCTTAAACAATCACTTCTCATTTGGTAGTCATCAATGACATTTGTTTTCATCCGTACAATATGATGGTCATCTGGTTCAAGATACACTTCATCATCTTGCAATCCACTTGATGTATCAAGTTCATCTCCAATGTTAGAAATATCTATTGTATTTTGTGATTTGTTTGAATTTGTGTCATGTAAAAAATGATATGAAGTGTGCATAGAATTAACCTGTTGACATGAACCCTCTGTTGAATAACATTCTGGGCTAGATCGAAGCGAATCAAAGTGTCTTTCGAATTGTAACCAATAAAGACGGCGATACTTATGACTGGTAAGTTTTTCTTCAAAACCTAAGAGAGAGCTGCTAACTTGTTGTGAAGACAGTTCCTGATGAGAGATCAATGCATGTGCACATTTTTGCAACATTTTTTTTGCGCGTATTTGGAGGTCATCTACATTAGGATCAAAATCACCAATTTTATTAAGAGCATGTTCCAAAGCAGCAAATGCTACATGCAATTTTAATTGAGATTTTGTGACATAATCAGTAATATAATGTAGGATTGCCTTTGCAGAAGCACCAGAGCCAATGAATTTGATGTCCATATTACAGCGCATTGCTCTGATAATTGTTTCATTGTAATTATTAACCATTCCATCTGAGCAGCGTAGATGGATCTCTCCTGTAGTAGAATCAAAAAATGTAGTTGGATTGATGTTATCAACACCCAGATTGAATCTGCATTGTCTATCGCTTTGTGATTTACTGTATTTATAACAAGTTGGGCCATGTTTATGTATTTGACATGCGCGAACAACATTGTGTAGGTCCATAGCAACATTCTCACTTGTTTCTTCAACTTGCCCATTCAGTCCACGAATACTACATGGATGAATGTGATTAGAAGGTACATCTGGAGTGGGATCTGGAGGAGTTGGCACAGAAGATAAGATTGTATCATTAAGAAAATCAATGATTCTTTGTTTCAAACGCTCACCCCCATCTCTTAAAACTCGATCTTTAATTTCATTTGGATTGAGAGCACCATCTGACCAAAGCAACATATGGCAGTGCAATGAACCACGGCCTTGAGCTTCGTTACAACCATAGTAACCTGTAATACGTCCCAGAATACCACCTTCATTATTGTCATCAATTGGATCATAGTGCAACAGACAGTCAACAAATGCTTTCATATATGCATGGAAAAACTGTGCAGCAGACACAGGGTCTCGCGCTACAAGAAAACTCTGCTCACGAAATTTAGGAATATCATCAGGAAGAAGAACATCAACATCAATGTCAAATCCTGCAAGGAACTTGACCACAGGATTATACACATCTGCAGGATTAATGGTGATAAAGAAACTAGGCATGCCAAGATGCATCATCAACCCACGAATTTCCATTCTCATGCTTTGACGTGCACTAGATGAATTGGGAATGTGGCTCGTGATGACATTAACCTGTTTCATCAATGAAAGAACACGTCTTTCTTCTGGATCACCCACACATACAGAGTCACCATTTGCAATCTTACTTGACACTTTTTGAACAATCTGAGGAGATACAGTTGCAAATTGAGAGGCCACAGAGGAAAAATCACTTTTTTTGACTCTCAAACTTGTTTGAAGAAGAACTGCATGTCGTTGAAGTATATTGAAAGCAGTGAACAGAAAGGAATGATGTTCACGAAATCGTTTATCACGAATTTGAAGCAGATAATTGACATGAGCTTTAAGGGAAAGAGGGATATTTCTGTCTGGGTTTTGCAACCCCCCAATGCCAAAAGGAAAAAAAGTAGGATACAACATTGGAAAGAGCAGAGGATTACAAATATCCTTGGCAGGTTCTGCATAGTGTGGATAAAGCAAATAACTTCCATGTTTATTAAAAATATGTTGAACTGCTGCAGCACGAAGTTCAGAACTAGATGCATTGCAATCAATGTTTGTGACTACTATGTTTTGGAAAGGAACTTCATTACATGAATTGTCTGTTGTATTGATATCATTTGTAATATTGTCATACCGTGATTGAAGAAACTGTTGACTTTCTGAGGGATCTACATGCTCAACATTAAATGGCAGAAAATCTGTATCATTTAAACTTCTAATGCGAGCTTCATCTATCTCAACAGACCGATATAAAGGATTATTAATCTTTAACCACACCAAAGCTGCCCGGATTTTATCAGCACGAACAATCAATGGAGTTGCATGTTTTTTTAGCCAATTTGTTGATGGTTTTGTATGACCAATAAAAATAACACAAATTGGGGTAATAATGTCAGTGATTGTTGGAGGAAGTGTTCTTGCAACAACACCAGGATCCTGTGGAAAAATGATTGAATGACCCCTTATCGCAGTTTGTTTTCCTGGTACATTACCATGGATATTGTTCTCCTGCAATTGAACAATCCAAGCTTTTGCTCTATTCAAACTGATGATTGTTTCCTCAATTTGTGTCAAATTTTTCAAGACATCAGGAACTTCACCCAAGTACAAATTGTTTGCGAGTCCGAATTTAGGGACTTGGGATTTGCGGAGCGATTTCAAACATGCATTGCACAGGCGTAAACTAAGTTCATTATCAGGACCCTCAATGATTGCATCAGGATCCAGCAAAATGTGTTCAATATGTTTTTGCGTTGACAAGGTCAATGACGAATACCGGCGTCTAAAATCATGAATAACAGGGTGTTCGTAATTAAACGCTGAGCCATGTGTAATATCAGATGTAGTGAAAGCAACATTGTCATTTGAGCATGACGAATCAGATTGAAAACATTTTGGCTGGATACCGATAGATAGTGATGCTGTACAACCTGGATACCGAAGAGGATATAGATTCAAATTTTTGCAAGAAATGACCATATTCTCAATAACTGGAAGATATCTGCCACAAGCGGCACAGGTTGATCGACGAAGAGCATTGGATGATGTTGATTTTTTAAAACAATTTAATAACTCATTTTTTCTTTCTGGCGAGATTAATGGAGGCCAATCTGCCCTGGCTTGAGCAAAACGAGCAGTTGCAGCAAGTGAAGCGGATGACGGTGTTGTCGCAGACACTAGGCACTTTTGCAAGGAGTTGATGTGCAGTTTGATTCGATCACGTAGAGAGCATAATGAATCTGAAACATCATGCGGAACGTTCAAGATCGTAAGCAACTGACGGGCAGACTGAATGTTCAGTTGAGGTCCAAATTCCTGGATAACAAAAGACTGGATTTCAGAAGGAAGAAGGACCGATAAATCTAAAGACGATGCACGACACAATGTGCGACAACCTGTATTTTGTTGAGAGCGTGCACAGTTTCCTTCAAGTGTATGCTTAATAACACAACTGAGGATAGTTTCACAATCACCGGCTGCAGAGATACCATGTGCAGCCGCAATCCGGAGTGCATCAACTCGAGAAATATGACGACTCATAGTCAGAAAAGGGGGCAATGGAACGTCACTGTCTTTGGCAATTTTACTCAAGAATTCAACCAATAACGTTCGACTATGAGGCAGGCGATCAAGACCAAGAGCCTTACACACAGCACGAATCTCCAAAATTGGTGTATTTTCTGAACGTGCATGATTGATTACAGCGTCGGCTAGACCAAGCTTCAAGACATGAGAATCAACCATGGGCGAACATGTGGAACATTCACGCCCCAGCGACACTGAACAAAGGCCATTCAAGAGATGGTGAATCAAAACATTTTGGCAATCAGCAACAGTATCACGAATGGACAGACCATGAGAATGAATACTTTCGAACAACACATCATGAGAAAATGGTGAGAGAGCAAACTTATCAGAGGAATCCATAGAAAATATTGTTTTCATTGTTTTGTTTACGAAAGCAGACAATGATACATGATTGTCACAAAGAGACTGTGAGGAAACAGGGATCACCACTGTAAAACGGTAAGACCAGGAAAACTATTTAGTAAAGGACGAACCATTTGGACAGGAAGGGTAGTTGCTGCTAGGAGCGTCAAGGAATCGGACATCCTCGGGGGAAATTGGACAATGACCAAGGGTTATGGAATATTCTCGCAATTGTGCAAACCAATCGAGGCCGAGAGTGACAAGAGTACCAGAGAACGGCGAAATAGAAAAAGTTAATAGACAGGATAAAGATGTTTGAGGATGATATGAGGTCACAAGAATGACAGGTTCTCTGACAGGGAAAGCCGTCGAGAGACCATGACTATCGAAAACAGAGCGAGGGATACTGCTAGAACGTGCGGAGACATTGAAACGCACAGGGACTTTAACAGAACCCAACAGAGCTGTCATCAGGACGGATGAAAAGAACAGAAGACAAGATGGCAGAGAAAGTGTGAAGAAGGAAAATCGGGAGACAAAATAGAACGACGACGAAATAAAGCGTGGATGAGACACGGAAGGAAATGTCTTACAGGAAAAAGGGTCAAAAAAGGAGGAAGTGAGACCATGATAGCCAAGAAAAGGGGACATGGCGGCGAGAAACATAGACGAAACAAGAAGTGCAAAAAATAGCAAATAGGCGTGAGCGTTCTGGATCCAAAACAGGGACCATATGACCAAAAAAGAACGAGATTTAGATTAAGGCGCGGGAATGACGACGACAATAGAAGAAACAGTGAATCGTTTGCGTCACGAACGACAAACAAGGGGCAAGCACGGGCAGCGGACTGAGACCTTCACGTGATCAATTGTCAGACAGCGGAAAAAACCAGTGTCGTTCACAGGCCATAGACCCACTACTAAAGTAGCGGGAATAACAAGTAGACTATGTCAGTGTGGAAAATTAATGTCAACATATATATCTCAGATACCTTGAAATCAAAGACCGCCGCGTGAGCGGCGGGGCGGAGTTACACAGACACAGACACACACCACAGACTGTTTATTCACAGTAGTGATTCGATCACTTGGGACAATACCCACTCCAAACCCTCAGTCGCTGAACAGGTGTGATTCAACTTTTAGAATTTCGGCCCGTTGATGCCTAACTATTCCATCCGAGATCTCGGAACTTGGATGTGATGATATTGAAACAGGCCGCCATGGGCGGTGATTCTCTTGCATATGTTTATCTAGGTCATATCTGCATGGATCAGATCTCGATGGGAAATCGATGCCAGTCGGCAACCGTGAACAACGGAGTCAGGCATACCTGATATTTCACACACGTTTTTTACATGTATTCGAACCATCTGATGCATCAGGACCTGCAAATCATGAAAACCATGCTTTCCTTTGCAAATACAGAATCATGTCCAGCACTGTGCACTGTGCACTCCGCAGAATCGCACTCTGGGGATCCTGCAGCGAATGGCTCGCTGGAACACAAAGAGTTGGCTACATTGCCAAGCTCCAGAAAAATTGTCCTTCTCATCTCCTTGTGTTTGGCCCAATTCCTGGACACATCCGCGAACTCTTCTCTCTTTGCCGCAATCCCCCCCATATCTGTGCAACTTGGCATTTCAAACAGCGACTCCGTCTGCCTCATTAGTGGTTATCAACTCACTTTCGCCCCATTTCTGCTCAGTGTAAGGTTGTGGTTTACCCTACGCGTCCTTTTCGAGTTAACAAATAAAATAGAGCGGACTATTGAGTGATTTGTACAACCCCAGTAGATATTCATTTCTTGGCTGGCTGAGGATCTCAATGTCGCTACAGAGTATGTCGACTCTATTCGGACTGTACCTAGATAGAACGATACAGGATTATTCTACGGCGCAGTCAGTAAATGTATGTGTCTATATTATTTGTAAGTTTACTCACCCTAACGAGCTTATAATCGACTGAGGGTGGTATTCTGTATGTATGTGTGTCGCAGCATAATGGTAGAACTATATTGTATTCGTGTACGTCAAAGACAATAGTTATAGTCTGGAGTCAAATATCGAGAGATATGTGTATAAGTATGGGTTTTAATTATAACGTAAACTAGATTACGCACCTGGAGTCAAATATCGAGAGATGATTTGACTCCGGGATACGACATAATATTTATAGTCATAAAGCGTAAGTATATGTTATAATGTTACAATAAAGGCGTCATAATAAAATGATGTAAAACATACGTGTATTGTGAGATAAGAATGACATCATAACTGAAGGGCCGAAGCTAAGCGTCACATTCCTCGACAATGTGTCTTTATATGTATGTGAGCGAACAATGGGATCATTGTGTGTGGATATTACAAAGGAAGAGAGTGGCCAGTTGTGGTGGCGTCTGTGGGCGTATGTGATATTTGTGATAATGAATGTGGGCGTACGTGATGATGCGTAGTGACGTCGTTACCGCCCAACATGGATGGCTCAATGTATTACAGTAAAACTCATATTGTTCCAATTCGCATAAATCCTCATCACATTTTCAAGAATGCTTTGAGAGAGAGTATTCCATCTTCTGTTAATTCATCATCTAATTTTATTAGTGTGGGCATGTTACAGAACTCACATGAGCAGATCATATATATTCTATCTGTATTTTGTATGTATGTAAGTTGGTTAACATGTCATCATATAGAGTAATCATAACAGTATTTCCTTCACCATGATCTATGGATTGCAGCCTTCAAATATAGTTCTTTGTACTTATTTATAAAGCACTCTTGCATTACACACATTCAATATTAAAAACTTTACTATCAGTGCTGCAAACATTCTACATGATATTGATTCTCTGTAGCTTCTACTTGTTCCTTTGTAACTTTTACCTCCACCAATTGTATATCCTTGGCCTGATCATCAGTCGAGAAAAGACTTTGTTACAGGTTCAATAGTGCTCACCGTACGTCTACCAATTTGACTGCTGGGACGAAATAGGGGAAGTCCTGCTTCATTGATTGTGACATTCAAATTGTTGTTTGTGCTGGAATTTTCAGGGATGGGATTTGCGTGTCCTCTATTATACAGAAACACGCTTCCATGAGGCAACGCAACGTTGACAAGTCCCTCAGGATGCTGGAAGTAAAATCGAGCATTAAGCCTACTCGTGTCAGCTTCGTCATTCAAATGATGTTCCTTGGCTCACATTGCTAGGAGTGAATTCGCATAGAACCCAGATAGAGCGACTCGGAAAGCAAAGAAAACGAGGTTCGTTGGCATCAGGCCATACTGCGTCACAAAACAGATCATGAGTACTTCATAGTGTTTCCACTAGGGATACCGACAGTTAATAGGGAACACAATGAGAAAACACTGGACGGATGTCAGCAATAGTTATCTAACGAGCTTGCGAGGGATGTACGTCGCGAGTGCGCCAGTATTCACTGCATACGCAGACAAAACGGCCGCATTTGTCTCCGCCCTGTGCGACGATTGACCTTATGGAATTGTCAGGGAACATACTACGTACCAGTCCAACCTTTTTGCTTTCTTACTGAGGGCGTATGTGAGCGCAAAACAAAGGTAGAGATCGATGAGCGTCGAGACACTGAAATCCAAAATAACGATTGCCTCCAGGACGACAAATTCAGTCATGAAAGAACCTGGAGGGTATAAAGTACTCAAACCTGGAATGATATGCGCCCTACATCTGGAAGAGTCTCCACGCGTGAACTGTTCTGATGATTAGTAGGACGCTTCTCTCTATTTCGAGCCAGGAATATTTACATTTGCCATGGGATATCTATCATGACATGTAAATCAGCTTTTTGCCTCCTCTAGGTGTAAATCAAGATTATACAAACATATATTCAATCCTATAGGTGACCGTATCAGTCGTTTCTTCTTCAGTTCTAATTTGATAAATACCAAGGCCGAGAAGGATCATGGCCACCTAGAGAAGTTGTAAAATCACTTTATCAACCTTTTCCGAGGAACGATTTACCACCGGCGTAAACACTCTATAACGGCCTCGGTTGCTGTTACATACTTAACATCGGAAAAGATCAGTTGCAATTCTTTCTCGAGAGAAGGAATTCAATGTACGTTGCCAAAGGCGAATTGAATATAGTCTGAGTCCAAGCATGAGGTACAAGGTAAATGGGTCTCAAGCGGCACTTACATTTCGGTGAGGTTGGTGAGGATAAGCTGAGTGGGATAGTTAAACAATTTCTCGGATAAAGATTTCTCAAGGGCTCACATCCAAACTGACGCTCGCCTTCAGTAGAGAATCAAGTGAGTATACTATTACGTGAGTTCAGAGTGAACAAACTGTGTAACTCCAAACGAGAGGCGTGTTTATGACATCCCCTTGTTCTGTCACCAAATAGTGATAGATGACGTGCGAGGATAACATAGTGTGGATCGCAACCAAAGTCCTAGAATGACAAATGTGAACGTTAGAACTCAGAATACCGAAGGAACTGGTAACCATAGGAGAATAGCCTAGTGAGAGAAACAACACCATGTCAATAAACGAGGGAAAATCGAAAACGAGGATCATTTTCTACAGTAAATTTGTTTATATATCTGATTTGCTTATTTGTCTTCACAAATATTAATGTCTGCACTGCAGCGATGCCCAGTAACCTGACCAGGTTAGCTAACACTCAAGAGACAAGGCGATACTTACATGCTGGAGAAAAGGACCCCAATGAGGGTCACACCCAACGTCGCATCCAGTGAAGGCCTGAGCGTGGACATTTTACAGGGTCGAACATAGTGTTAACCTAGCTTTTATAACAAGGCAGGTCCTCGGACCAGTATTTCGGGCTCTCGGCTCGTATCAAACACGATCTTGCTGGATAGATACCGCTTTGTCACGTATAATATTGAATGACATACAGTGCCGAACGGGTGATGGATAGTCTCCACCACTTGTGATTTCTACGGTGTTATCGTGTTTCGAACCTGTCCAACTCCCAGACCAGTCAATCTCTCCTGAAAAACGCACAATGATCAAGGCTGTCCGAAAAGCAGCCGAATTCAGAATAGACAGGATTATGCAAAATGTCACCACCGATATGATGTCAAATGGCACTCAAACCCATTCAGAAGTTCATCAGAAACGTCTACAGATCTCAGCTTCTGGCTTCGTAACATTGTTCTCCGTTTCTGATGGAGTTTCTGATAAACTTCGCAAATTGTGAGATCCTGTGGTAGATCTGTATGGACAGCCTTGATCATTGTGCGTTTTTCAGGAGAGATTGACTGGTCTGGGAGTTGGACAGGTTCGAAACACGATAACACCGTAGAAATCACAAGTGGTGGAGACTATCCATCACCCGTTCGGCACTGTATGTCATTCAATATTATACGTGACAAAGCGGTATCTATCCAGCAAGATCGTGTTTGATACGAGCCGAGAGCCCGAAATACTGGTCCGAGGACCTGCCTTGTTATAAAAGCTAGGTTAACACTATGTTCGACCCTGTAAAATGTCCACGCTCAGGCCTTCACTGGATGCGACGTTGGGTGTGACCCTCATTGGGGTCCTTTTCTCCAGCATGTAAGTATCGCCTTGTCTCTTGAGTGTTAGCTAACCTGGTCAGGTTACTGGGCATCGCTGCAGTGCAGACATTAATATTTGTGAAGACAAATAAGCAAATCAGATATATAAACAAATTTACTGTAGAAAATGATCCTCGTTTTCGATTTTCCCTCGTTTATTGACATGGTGTTGTTTCTCTCACTAGGCTATTCTCCTATGGTTACCAGTTCCTTCGGTATTCTGAGTTCTAACGTTCACATTTGTCATTCTAGGACTTTGGTTGCGATCCACACTATGTTATCCTCGCACGTCATCTATCACTATTTGGTGACAGAACAAGGGGATGTCATAAACACGCCTCTCGTTTGGAGTTACACAGTTTGTTCACTCTGAACTCACGTAATAGTATACTCACTTGATTCTCTACTGAAGGCGAGCGTCAGTTTGGATGTGAGCCCTTGAGAAATCTTTATCCGAGAAATTGTTTAACTATCCCACTCAGCTTATCCTCACCAACCTCACCGAAATGTAAGTGCCGCTTGAGACCCATTTACCTTGTACCTCATGCTTGGACTCAGACTATATTCAATTCGCCTTTGGCAACGTACATTGAATTCCTTCTCTCGAGAAAGAATTGCAACTGATCTTTTCCGATGTTAAGTATGTAACAGCAACCGAGGCCGTTATAGAGTGTTTACGCCGGTGGTAAATCGTTCCTCGGAAAAGGTTGATAAAGTGATTTTACAACTTCTCTAGGTGGCCATGATCCTTCTCGGCCTTGGTATTTATCAAATTAGAACTGAAGAAGAAACGACTGATACGGTCACCTATAGGATTGAATATATGTTTGTATAATCTTGATTTACACCTAGAGGAGGCAAAAAGCTGATTTACATGTCATGATAGATATCCCATGGCAAATGTAAATATTCCTGGCTCGAAATAGAGAGAAGCGTCCTACTAATCATCAGAACAGTTCACGCGTGGAGACTCTTCCAGATGTAGGGCGCATATCATTCCAGGTTTGAGTACTTTATACCCTCCAGGTTCTTTCATGACTGAATTTGTCGTCCTGGAGGCAATCGTTATTTTGGATTTCAGTGTCTCGACGCTCATCGATCTCTACCTTTGTTTTGCGCTCACATACGCCCTCAGTAAGAAAGCAAAAAGGTTGGACTGGTACGTAGTATGTTCCCTGACAATTCCATAAGGTCAATCGTCGCACAGGGCGGAGACAAATGCGGCCGTTTTGTCTGCGTATGCAGTGAATACTGGCGCACTCGCGACGTACATCCCTCGCAAGCTCGTTAGATAACTATTGCTGACATCCGTCCAGTGTTTTCTCATTGTGTTCCCTATTAACTGTCGGTATCCCTAGTGGAAACACTATGAAGTACTCATGATCTGTTTTGTGACGCAGTATGGCCTGATGCCAACGAACCTCGTTTTCTTTGCTTTCCGAGTCGCTCTATCTGGGTTCTATGCGAATTCACTCCTAGCAATGTGAGCCAAGGAACATCATTTGAATGACGAAGCTGACACGAGTAGGCTTAATGCTCGATTTTACTTCCAGCATCCTGAGGGACTTGTCAACGTTGCGTTGCCTCATGGAAGCGTGTTTCTGTATAATAGAGGACACGCAAATCCCATCCCTGAAAATTCCAGCACAAACAACAATTTGAATGTCACAATCAATGAAGCAGGACTTCCCCTATTTCGTCCCAGCAGTCAAATTGGTAGACGTACGGTGAGCACTATTGAACCTGTAACAAAGTCTTTTCTCGACTGATGATCAGGCCAAGGATATACAATTGGTGGAGGTAAAAGTTACAAAGGAACAAGTAGAAGCTACAGAGAATCAATATCATGTAGAATGTTTGCAGCACTGATAGTAAAGTTTTTAATATTGAATGTGTGTAATGCAAGAGTGCTTTATAAATAAGTACAAGGAACTATATTTGAAGGCTGCAATCCATAGATCATGGTGAAGGAAATACTGTTATGATTACTCTATATGATGACATGTTAACCAACTTACATACATACAAAATACAGATCCCCGACTCTCTTACGTAAGTAAGAGAAAGGGTTCTTACAAGCCCGAACGTCTTCAGTTCCTCACAAGTTCGTTGCAGATCGACTCTCTTACGTAAGTAAGAGAAAGGGTTCTTACAAGCCCGAACGTCTTCAGTTCCTCACAAGTTCGTTGCAGATCATGTGATGTTCTAGAATGCTCTAGAAGTTTCTATTAAGTTCCTTATTAGTATTTTTGTCTCGCTTACTTTTTTCAAATCATTATTCACTCACACTCAACTCATCAACGACTTTATCAACAAGACTTTAAACTTGTCTGTTTTGTTACCATTTGTCTTACTGCTAATATTCAGCAGCTATTTAACGACTTTATCAACAAGACTTTAAACTTGTCTGTTTTGTTACCATTTGTCTTACTGCTAATATTCAGCAGCTATTTGTTCATAAATAATAATAATACTATATCAACAGACGTATAGGAAGTATCAAGTTCATTTTCTATATAAGTCTTCTCTCTCTCTTCCTCCTATGCATATATACAGTTATTATCCGGTAATATAATATGTAGTCTGGCTTACATACTATATGTAAAATACCAAATGAAATTTCACCCACACCCGTGTGTAAATATAGAGCAAAAAAACATACTAAACCACAAGGTCTAATATGCCTATAATATAGACTGATTGTAATGGAAGCCGCTCTTTTTATAATATAGACTCTCTGATCCAATGCAAAAAAGTCTTATGGCTAAGCCTAAAATTTCCTTATCCAAGCTTAGGAATTTCTCATTGTATGTGTCTTCCCTTCATTCACAGACTTGCTGACTGCAACAAACAGTGTATAGGTATGTAACACTTCCAGATGATTGAACCGACAATCTCAGGAAAACTGGAACTAGCAGGACTTGAACCTGCATTGCATGTTACCATTACACCATAGTCCCATGTTACACTCCTTGCCTTGCCTTTTCTTGTCAACTAGTACCATTCTAGCTCCAGTCAATAGGGGCTTAATAGTCCCATGTTACACTCCTTGCCTTGCCTTTTCTTGTCAACTAGTACCATTCTAGCTCCAGTCAATAGGGGCTTAGGCATAACCCCAGGCTTTAACTAAGGTGTATTGACACACCTTTACACTCTCCCCTCTAGACTTGTTCCGGCAAGTCTCAGGATCTCAAATATGCCCTCCTTGTACCTTATCCTGATTGCAGACCATGCATCTGGTATTTCATGACTTATAGGTCCCAGAGTAAAGGCCACCTCATGTCAGTGGATCAACCTAGATCATGATGCAGGCTTGGTCACAAACATACAATGCTAGCACAGCCACTGTAGTCCACCAAATGTAACACTTCCAGAGGATTGAATCGACAACTTCAGGAGAGCCAGAACTAGCAGGACTTGAACCTGCATTGCATGTTACCATTACACCATAGTCCCATATTACTACTTACTTTCTCTTGTCAACTAGTATCATTCTAGCTCCAGTCAATAGGGGCTTAGACATAACCCCGGGCTTTAACTAAGGTGTATTGACACACTCTTACAAGGTATACCCCAATAATCTTGAAGTTCATTCTCCTAGTCAGAGTCTGAGTGTCTGTTACTTGGTTCAAAATGAGCATCTTGCAATTTGGCTATAATATCAATAGAACTTAATCTGAATCTGTGCTTTTTCTTTGTGTATAACTCTGAACTTTTGTCTGTTGGGATTAGCAACTCTTTTTGCACATTTTAATGTAGTCTTCTTTCCTCTTGAAATCTAGACTGAGTACATAATAATACCCCCAAAAATTTTATTGCATTTTTATAACTTTCAAGGCTAGTTTTCTTTCAAATTTTTTATCACTTCGTGTGGGAATGAAAATTACAGTCACTGCAGACCTGTTCTTAAATGATTATATGCTCATTTGTCTAGACAAACACTTATATAATAAATTTATTATTAATAATTATTATATGTAAGACATAAATGATTAGTAATAAAAGAAAGAGAAATATAATAAGAGTCGGTGACTGGCACATGCGTCGCTATGACTTAAAATATTATTATCATAGCAGTGCACATGTGCGCCGGTCCCTGACTTTTACATGTTCTTTTTTCTTTTATTACTTGTATTTTATTAATTTTATTTATTATATGTATGTACTTTTCTTTTTGTTCTTTATTTTTTTTATTACTTTATTGTTGTTATATATATATAGTTATTACAGTAATTTATATATAGATATGATCATGATAAATGATATGATATGACACATACATTGAGTGGTACGATATGATATATATAATATATTATATTCTTATATAGTAAAATAAATAAATAGAATAATAAATAAATAAATAAATAAAATAAATAAATAAAATAAAATAAAATAAAATCTGTTTGAAAAAAAACATATAGCAGATTGTAATCGTGAAAAACATGAAAGTTAACTTATCTACGAAAAGAAAGTAATACTAGCTATTGATGTGTCGTTATTATTGTGTGTTGTAACATATGCGCACTTGTAATAACATGAGTTCGAAGTAAGCTTGAAGAGTAAATGAAGACTTACGACACTGTTGAAAATATGGTGTCAAGTTACATGGCTGAGAACGACGTGCTTGACGATGATATTTTCCACTGTTTACCTGTATGAATTGCCTGAATATGCGTAAGTGAACGCTTTGTCAAGGTATCAATTGTCATTGCTACGATGTATGTGAAAGGTGGCAACTAATCGTTGGTTCATATTGAATCCTTTTAGGGTGAGGTGTTGTGCATGTGAGTCGCGATGAGTATAAGAGCTAACATTAGAAAGACCAATATGTAAAAAAAAGCGCTGATATAAAGTAAAATGTGCAGAAAAACTCACTAAAATACTAGATTTTTGACGTTATAATAAGTTAAAATGTTGAGGTACCATCTAGTGATGATGGTGAAACCAACGTCCGCAATTTCCCTTATTCGTCTTCCATGGAAGGAGTAGGTAGATGTGTGCGGGCGCCAGCACTGTATATCATCAACATGTGGAAGTTCAGACATGGATGTTGTGTGAAGACGTTCAACGTTTATATACCAAAAAAAAGTAAACATATATGAAGTGATGTTGAGAAAAATAATGACCACATATGGTTATTCGTATAAGTGAGTGAGTATTCACTAAAGTCATACTTCACAATGCCAACTGAATATCTTGGTTGTTTTAGCAGGTTGGTATATAAGGCTTCATTGCATAGTTGTTCAAGTAATACAACACTTTTTTTATGATCGCACTTGCAGAAAATTTTTGTTTCAAGCCGCATAAATTCCATAGATAGATTGAACAGGTTGAAGTTGTACTTACATTGTACTAATTGCCAGAATTTTACCTATCAAGGCATTCTAGCTCACAATGAGTAGTAATAAGTACCAAGTTGAACCACAGTGACAGTGTTTGCCTCCAGTAGATGTCTGTTAAGTGAGTACACGACAACATAGATTAACGGTACCAGTTTGTTATAGCAGAAGAAGCAATGAGGATATAACATTTTCAGAGTTGTGCAGCAACATGTCCTATGAGCAAGCTAGTAGTAAGATAGTTTGAAATCAAAAATTTTAAGAAAAGACAGGAAGGAAAGAAAGAGACATATATATTACAAATAATGATAATCACTATATACAATAATAATAATAATAAAATCATTATATAATCATTCATATGGATGAACACTTATGTAATAGTTTGAAAACAAGATTAAAAGGACAACCATATATCATAATGCACTGTAGGGAAGTCGAACCCACTGCTTGTACACAATATAGAATATCAATTTATAAATATTCCACTGAACTACAGCAAGGGCTTATTATAAGGATATGGTGTATAGGGAGATTAGTCAAAAAACAACATCACACGTTATTAGGTCGGAATATTGAATTTTGAACTTTCAACTTTATATGTGTGATCTAACCATTATATATAAGAGTAAGAGAATAAGAAAATAAGAGAATTAAAAAAATAAAAAAATAAAAAAATATAAATAAAAAAAATTAATAATAATTAATAATCTTTTACAAGGTTCATTTTGAGTTCCTCTAAATTTACCCCAGATCATGTGATGTTTTAAAAGTTTCTATAAAGTTCCTTATTAGTGCTTGTATTGTCTCATTTACTTTTTTCAATCATTAGTAATATTTACGACTTCAAACTTGTCTTTGTCACTATTGTCTGCTACTGCTATTCAAAAACTATTTTGTCATATTGGTATGTTTTTCTTACTACTAGTGCTTTAATCCTTCATAATGTGATCATTTCCTGCTGCAGCGCTGTCTGTAAGCCTGTTATAGGTGTCATCTTTATTCATTTCATGTCTGTCTATTGTAATCTCTGTCTGCTGTAGTGCTTGTTTTCTGTTGGATTTGTGCCATCTGTTCGCTGCTGTTCCTTGCTTGCTGCTTGTTCGACTACTATTCCATACCATGTTTCTTGCATTGCAGTATTGTTGTTTGTTTGTTGTCATTTTGTGATACCTGTTTGTTGCTATTTTGTAATTGCTTGTCCGCCACTAGCACATGTCATCTGCTCATTTCTGTTTCAACAATGCCATGTGTTTGCTACTTTCCTGTCCCACTTGTCTGTTGTGATTTAACTTATCTGTGCTATTTGTCTATTGTTATTTTTTGTGTCATTTATATTTTGTATAGTATTGCTTTTCAAGTTTTAGCTATGTGTGTTTTGTCTGCTTTTTTTTTTCTTTAATTTTGCTTTTTTTTACTAATGCTGTTTTTTTAGTAGGTGTTGTAGTATTTTTTTTTTATCTAGTCATCTATATTAGGTACTTGTGAAATCCCACTGAAATAAATGTGAACTCTCACCGAATTTTGTATACTACCACTGAATTTTGTGCACTACCATTGAATTTTGTGTACTACTACTGGATTTTGTATACTACTATTAAAATTAGTATTCTCACATCATTATAGCATGTTTTCCTTGATAAAATTGCCATGTCATGCACCTAGAGTACTTGATGAAAAAGATTGCCCTCCTATGCATGTTGAGTTTTTACCTGAAGAATATCCAAGATATTATAATATAGAGTACTTGATGAAAAAGATTGCCCTCCTATGCATGTTGAGTTTTTACCTGAGGAATATCCAAAATATTATAATACTTTATACTTTCCAAATTCTTCTAGTTTTGATTCTTCAAATTCTGTGATTGAATGGTTGACTAATGTTTTTAAAGATGAAAATTCCACATCTTCCTACATTGTCACTTACACAACAGGAATATTTACTGTATGCAATCTTGGAGAGAGAACATTTATTACTTTGGATTGTTATGATATTCATTCTTCTTTTTTTCATCCTCGCAAATATTTTTCTTCATTTTGCACCTATCTGCACTATAAAAACCACCCCACATGGTTGTATTATACTCAAGATCATTATCTTGCATCTTTGAATGAACTTTCCTGTAAAGACTTAAAATCTGCATTTAATTCAGAATTAATTATGCCTAAATGTTGGAATAAGGAAGCTCTTGCTAGCACTATTTTGTCTCACTTCTTGGAATATAGGCAGAAATGTCTTACTCTTACATCAAATCAAATAAATGAGCAGTTATCTTCTTTTTTTCCAGATTCTTCTTCTGAAATGCTGCCTAAACTTTTTTATAACATTGCTCTCCAGTTATTTAGTAAGAAAGTTTTGCACACTTTACTAATCCCTGAAAATCCTTTGTTACATTATAAAAATTGTCAAATACATAAGCCTGTATTGCATCAGTTGTTGGAAAATATTGAGAACAATAATAATATGAGCTTGTTACCTTCACAAACATTTTCAAAAAAATCATTGTGTTTTATTTTAAAATGTATTCATCCTTCTCGCCGTCCTTCTTTTGCAAAATTACATAGTAAAATGGTAAAAGCTATTATTGAAAGCTTTTGCTCTCAGTGCAAAGCATTAATGTTTTTGTCAGGTTCCGCTGAATCAGGGGCTTTTCAGGAAAGCAATGCCCTTACAAGGCAGACTTGATCTACGGATACTCAGATGTCTGGAACTCTGGGGTTCAAGACATAGACAGGGGGTTCTCCTAGGGAAGGGAACTTGATCTGAGGTTTTGGAGTTAAAGGCTGTGGGTTGAGTAGGGGTCGAGTTGAGAACTGGATGTTCTAAGACAGGACTAGATTAATAAATTGTAAGTTACAAAGTGCAAATCAAACTCAGAGCACATGGTTATTCAAGTGTGCTAGTCAAAGCATGCCAGTTAGCATGTACCAGTCAAGCAAAGGGCACACAACAATTCAAGTTAATATCAAGACTAGCAAATACAGCGGGAAACTACGCTATAAGTACTATGAGGCCGGGTCCGGGTCTCTGAAGTTCCAGGGTATCTAGAATAAGCTCTGGGAGGCATTGAGTAGTAGGAGGAGAATTGTATATCAGGATCACGCATGTGGAACGTGTGATCAATTGGCGTGGAGGAAGTCGTGATGTGTGATGCGTGATGGCTCAGAAGCGGGTAGCGTGATCTGACCGTTGATTGATGGTGGTTGATCCCAGGGTCCATGATGCAGGGTTGCTGGGGATGCCAGGTGATGGCAGTCTTTGATGTGTGTGATGGTGGCATTGGTAGTCGTGATGGCAGGGCACGTTTGTGGGTTCAGAGAGAGGTTCCAAATGGGGTTCCGGGGGTGTTCCAGGATGGACTTGGAGGGGAGGGGTCGTGACAGTCTTGCAACATATCAGATATTCATCAATATATTACTTGCTTATTACCAATCTATACTATATTTCCTTCTGATTTTTTCAAGTCCGTGTGTTTGCTATTAGAAATTGAATATAGTACTAATCTATTTATACATTTGACAACCAGCATAAAAGGTTGAAGGCAAAATAAAAAAAAAATATGAGTGGAATCTTCAAAAACAAGTTACAATCAGTATAAATGCAAAACATCAAAGTGAAATTGTTTCTTCATAGCCAACTGTTCCTTCTGATAATCTTATTATGAACTGTGCACATAAATATCATGAAGCAACAAATTGGATTATTTCTCTTATTTGTGCTGTATATGCTCGTCAACGAGATAAGTCAATCATTCATTCCATATCAATCAATTCCAGTAGTAATCTTTATAATCTTAATTTATCTGTTTTAAAATTTTCCGATACTCGTTTTAATAATGATTTTATACATTTGCTTCAAAATTATGCTGAGTTGATATTAGATGTTTATGGTATTAAATCAAATCCAAATTTAATTCAAATTTGCAATGACTGTTACTCTGAATTGCAAAAGAAGCAGATTCCAAAATTTTCTTTAGCAAACAAGTTATATCGTGGAAATTTACCACAAGAATTTGCAGATCTAA